>ML103403.1:0-11726 GCA_003697995.1 Taxidea taxus jeffersonii
ACTGCCAAGCAGGGCAGGTTAAAAAAAAAAAAAGAAAGCCAGTGTCACTTCAGGATACCCTCCATCAAGGAGTAAAAGCAATTACTTTCAGTTAACCTTGACCCTGAGTGCAATAAATATTCTGTGTGTTAAAAGTGATGCTTGAAGCCCCTTCTGCTGCTACCCAGGCGCAGTAATCACCTCGAGAAAAAGTGGTTGCATCACTGAGTCAAGGGCAGAAATAACTACTTTTTGTGGGATACCATTTTTAACTGAAAAAACCATTACGGACTAGTGCTGTTCAGACCTGGGTATTTGGCAGAACATAAAAAAAGTGAGCCTGTGACTTCAAGGAAAAGACTGAAAGTACTTGCAGCCAGTGATATAATTTTAACTTCCAAGCAAAAATTAGAATTGTAGGAAAGTTGTATCTGCCATGACAGCTTCTCAATATATAGTTTTCTGATGAGATCAGTGGTTATTTTATTAACAAAGGATGAAGAGAGGGAAATGAGATGTGTTAACATTTGGAAGATCTGCAGAAATCAGTTAAGTGATATTTTCCAAATGACCAAGACATGATATTACAAAGTCCTACATGAGTAAAAAACCATTCTCAGTGCAAGGCAGATCAACGGATTCTCATGTACACAGAACACAGGAAATTCACTGACAGGGTTTCAGATTCTACACTGCAACGGATTTTTAAGAAACCATTCTGATTTTTAGATTAGTATCAAAGAATACAGTTGTCTGCAAGCGCTATTGTACCAGTCCTCCCTTTTCTGACTCCATGTCTGTGTGAGGCTGCATATTCTTCATATACTTCCACGGAAACAATACATGGAAATGGACCGAATGCAGAACCAGATAGGAGAATCTCCATGTCCTCTATTCAGCCAGACATCAACAAGATTTGCAAAAATGGAAAACATGCCACACTCTTCACTGAATTTTGTTATTTGTTTCATTAAAAACATGTTATTTATGTTAACATGTAATGGGCTCATTATTTTTATTTCAAAATAAATTAATAGAACTATTTTAAGTTTCTCAGTTTTAATTTCTAATGCAGTAAATATTGATAGATAAAACCCACAGGAACAAAAAAGCTTTGGGGGATCCTTAAACATTTTTAAAGGTGTAAAGGTATCCTGAAACCAAAATGTTTTTAGAACCTCTGACTGAAACGATTACTGTTAATGAACTCTTTTATTGGAAGGGTAAATTTCATCTACCTAGGATTCCTTAAGTCTCAAGTACAGCTTCCAGGTTAATGAGCTTTTACTAGGCACACCCCAGCTGACCTATTTAACATCTCACAGAAAGAAAATGAATTCTTTCCTCTCTTAAGGGCCGGGATCAGTTTCTTAACATTTGTATTGTATTTCAAAATGAATGAATACTTAAGGATAAAATCCTCCTCATACTTAGGCTTTTTGTCAAACAAGTAAGTCATGGGGCATAGAGGACTAGACCAGTCTTAAAAGTTACAGGTAAACTAGTTGGAGATTAGCGCACGTCCTCAGGTCTGTGTCAGTGCTCTAACCCATCCCAGCACACGTGATACAGGTGTTCTAGACCAAATCTACCAACCTGAATCAAACTAAATTATATCTGAATTGTTGGGACTCTACATTTGGGTCATTAAAAGGAGACAGAGAAGATCAAGCAAGAATTATCTATTCCTGTTCCCTTACTATTAAAGTCCCAAACAGAGAAACTCACCTCTTTATCAGTCTTTCTGAGGTAGTGGAGAAGAAGAAATAGAGGGTCCATGGGTGTGGCAAAGTGGAGAAGACCTCCTACAGATTAAAAAGAGAACAAAAGGAATTAAATGTCTTAGAAAGACAACTTAGTTATTTCATCTTTATCCCAATGTGGAAACCATTCCTTGAAAAATATATGTGAAATTCTAAATTCAGAAGCTCTTCTTACATAGCGCAAGATTCTACATGACTCTTTCGAAAGGCAGAATGTGCCACAGTAAGTGCAGTCACCGTCTGTCAGCACACAACGTTATTACAGTCTTATTGACTATAGACTCTATGCTGTACTTTTCACTTCTGTGACTTATTGATTTTACAACTGGAAGTCTGTACCTTTTCATCTCCTTTATTTCAGCCACTGCCCAACCTACCTTCCCTCTGGCAATCACCAGTTTGCCCTTTGTATTTAAGAGTCTGTTTTTTGGGGAGTGCCTGGATGGCTCAGTCAGTTAGGCATCTGCCTTTGGCTCAGGTCATGATGGTAGTGGGTGCCTGGGATTAAGCCCTGTGCTGGGGTCCCTGATCAGTGGGGAGTCTGTGTGTCCCTACCCCCAACTTGTGCTCTCTCTCAAATAAAGAAAATCTTTAAAAAAAAAAAAAAAGTGTTTTTTAAAAATTTGTTTCTTTTTTGTTTGGTTTCTTAAACTCCATTTATTAGTGAAATCATATGGTATTTGTTTTTCTGTCTGGCTTATTTCACATAGCATTATATCCTCTAGGTCCATCTATGTTGTCACAAATGGCCAGATCCCATTCCTTTTTATGGCTGAGTAATAATCCATTGTAAGTGTAAGTGTGTGTCTGTGTGTATCTATCTATCTATATGTATATTTATCTATATGTACATAGATACGTATATATGTATATATAGGTAAATATACATATAGATAGATAGATATAGATATAGATATATATCTCCTCAGGTAAGGGAAACAAAAGCAAAAATGAACCATTGGAACTACACCAAAAAAAAAAAAAAAAAAAAAAGATCTGCAGTGAAGAAACCATCAACCAAAGGAAAAGGCAACTACTGAATGGAAAAAGATATTTGCAATTGATATATCCAATAAAGGGTTAATACCCAAAATACATAAAGAACTTATACAACTCGGGACGCCTGGGTGGCTCAGTTGGTTAAGCGGCTGCCTTTGGCTCAGGTCATGATCCCAGCATCCTGGGATCGAGTCCCATATCGGGCTCCTTGCTCAGCAGGGAGCCTGTTTCTCCCTCTGCCTCTGCCTGCCTCTCTGCCTGTGCTCCCTCTCTCTCTAACTAATAAATAAATTAAAAAAAAAATCTTAAAAAAAAAAAAAAGAACTTATACAACTCAATGCCAGAAAAACAAATAATTTGATTAAGAATGGGCCAAAGACTTGAATAGACATTTTTCCAGAGAAGATATACATGACCAACAGACCCATGAAAAGATGCCCAACATCACTTATCATCAGGGAAATGCAAATCAAAACCACAATGAGATATCAACTCCCACCTGTTAGAATGGCTAAAATCAAATACAAGAAATAATAATAATAAATAAAAATAATAAAAAATATAATAAATAACAAACGTTGACAAGGATGTAGAGAAAAAGGAACCCTTGTGCACTATTGGCAGGAATGCAAACTGGTTCAGCCACTGTGGAAAACAGTATGGAGGTTCCTCAAAAAAGTAAAAATAGAAATATCATATGATCCAGTAATTCCACTACTGGGTATTTACCCAAAGAAAATAAAAACACTAATTCAAAAAGATATACCCTGATGTTTATTGCAGCATTATTTACAATAGCCAAGGGATGGGAACAATCTAAGTGTCCACTGAAGGATGAATGAATAAAGAAGATATGAAATATTTAGAAATCATTTTTTATTGTATTATGTTAGTCATTAATTTTTGATGTAGTGTTTCGTGATTCATTGTTTGCATGTAACACCCAGTGCTCATTGCAATACGTGCCCTCCTTAATACCCACCACAAGGCTAACCCATTCCCCCACCCCCTACCCTCTGAAACCCTCAGTTCGTTTCCCAGAGTCCATAGAAATCATTTTTAACAGAGGTCCTCCTACCACCCCCAAAAAGGCAAAGTTGGGGGAAATATTGACAGAACGTGAACCAGGCAAACATTAGGAGACCTGTATGTGTAAGTTTATCTATAAAGCTGCAGTAAAATGTCATTTCCTATGCGTTTGAGGATGAAGCCATGGGCAAGCAATATTATTCTCTCCATGAATAGCTCCTTCTATGGTCTGTGGGTTCACAGCTTGGAATTGCCAATAATTCAAAGCCCAGAAGGTGGCTCCCCACCTGAGACCCCACCCTATTCACACCTTACCCTATCCTCCTACTCCCTAAGGAAAAGGCAAGAGGAAAGAAGTCTAACAAGACTGAACATAAGGAACAGGGAACTCTGTAGTAAGATTACTATCCAGGCTAGAAGGGAAAAAGGCAAATCAAGCAAACTAGCTACCTATTCCCCACTCTTCCTTCCTTTATCATAGCCTCTCTAAGCATCCCAAACTCCTTCCATGGAGGTGAACGAGAAGAGATATTTCATCAAATGAACAATAAGCAATTCCTTTATCTTTACATTTATTTTGGTTTCAGGAAACATATGTACTTCCTTTTATTCCCTAACAGAGCAACCTACTGATACTGCCAAGAAATTCTAACCCTAAATTATATATATGATTCCAATTCACAGAAAGTAAAAAAAAAAAATTAAGATAGTAATTTCATATTATGACATTACTTGATTATTTTTTTTAAAGTAGAAGAGAAACTTATGAAAACAACCTATCAGAAGCTCTAGGTTCATTTTATATGAGGCATCCGTGAGAGAAATTAGGAACAGGTTTCTAGGTCTGAAAACAATATCCTGGTGGCTATTCTCAAAAGCAGCTCTTTCTTCAAGGCTAAGTTTAAAAAGAAGACAATGATGAAAAATGCAGGCACCTCTGCTATGAACATAAAACCACTTGAATAAATAAGGTCTATTAAAAAGAAAAAAAAAAGCAGGTACCAACTCAGACAGTCCAGGAGAGGTGATCAATCACTGCCTCCCAATATTTCCCAGTTTCATTAGGATATTATTGTGTCTACCTAGCTAAACCCAACTGCAAGTGTATTACGTTAGAAGTTAGAACTCTCGTACTTTGCCAAATGAATAAGCATAGCAGCGACAATAAAAGGGAATATATACTTTCCACCTGCCAGACTATATCACAGTCTGCCATTGCATTTTGGCAACCAAAAACCATTTTAAATATTTTCATGCACACAGGTATATGAAATTTATCACCAGCAATAAACTCTTGTTCTGGAATGTCCTAGAAGAAAGACAAAGTGGCCTTTCTACATCGGCTCTAAATGGAGACATACACAGTCAACAGAAAGCAGAGGGCTTGCAAAGAAATAGAAAATACTCTTGGGAAACAATGAAAACAATGAGAACACAGGTAGAGGGAATGTAGAATGGCCTCAACTATTGCTGACTCGCCCTTCTCCCGACTCCTTGAACCATCAGAACATGCGGCATCCTTTCTCCTTCTGAGTCAACACTGCCCCCAAATTAGAGGAACATTAAAAGAATCAGAACTTTGGTGTTGGGTGTGTGTGTTGTGTGTGTTGGGGGGGGTGAAGGGTGAGGACAGTAGTAATTTTATGACAACACATTAAAGAAATCTTTGTTCTATCTCATTTTAGAATTGCATCCATTTGCACAGAAATAAGACGTTAAAACTTGAAGATCCCCAAAAGTGTCTAAGAGAAGAACAAAGAAGTCCCAGTCCACACAATGTATGCTCCCGTGTTAGAAAAATGACCTAATTCCCGACCAGGGAGGCATTTGTGTTTTAGGAGACAAAGTGGAGTTACTAGTTTAAATTTGCCTACTATCTGAGATACATAGATACTGATTTAAACTTGTTCAAACTATCTTTCCTTTCCCCCTGACTAAACCCCGCTCTGATGCCAAGGAAGGCTAAAACACGGACCAGACTCCAAACTGGGCAGACAGGCCTGCACCCCTACGCATGAAGGATGGAAAAGCTAGAGTATGTGTTTAGTTAACGGAAATATATACGCTAGTCACTTACCTGATTGGACTGACTGATTTATAAACCAAGAATGGTGTTTTTCCTTGAAAACTTTTATTTCAAACAGCTGCTGTTGACACATATTGAACAAGTAAATGGTTCCTTCCCCTGTTAAGACAAATCTGTTTTTTATTTGTAAGTTTTCACACACACACACAAAATCAAAAGATTGTCCAATAGTTCTGAGGAATGTTCCTAATATGGACATAACCATACATAGACATATTCTATACAAACTGACTCCGAGGAAAGTTTATAGCTATTATATACAGATGCTTGTTTCTCAGCTCTATAATCCTCACTGAACTTAAACCAATAAATTAAAAAAAAACTGCACTCATTCATCTTAACTGCTACAAAGCCTCTCACTGACGCCTCCATTAGATCGCAAGGGGAAACCAGTTCTTAAACTACCCAAGCCTAACGCTTCAGCCAGATGAACTGAGCTGGCATGTGGGTCCTGTCACTAGAGGGCCCAAGATAGACCCCGAGGGCCAGTGCTAAGTGAGAAAGGCAAGGACCCTTTGATGCATGAATTTTTTTTTCTAAACACAGCACTATCAAGGACCTTGAGTTTGAATCTATGTTGGGGGTGTGCCCTTGGGGAAGCTGTGCAAACCTTTTTGTGCCTCTGTTTCCATATCTGTAAAATGGAAGCAATAGGGAACCTACCTCACAGGGTTTTGTAAGGATTAGAAAGGCAGAACACATGTAAAGTTCCTAAAAGAGTGAAAGCTCAGCACATGTTAGCCTTTATTTTTCCACAGTCAATGTAGTAAATGCAAACATTTGTTCCTTCGTTGTTTATGGACATGTAGATAAAACAGAAATTTTACAACAAGCCTGACTTTTTTGTATACCTTTACTTTCATTAAATGCTTTACAACCTTTACTGCTACCTAAGACTTCTCTTGAAAAAATTTGGTTGCCTCAATTTAGTCTTATGTATAATTAGAAATTACAGATAATATGAATTTTCAATTCAAATTCAATTCTATCTTGAGGAAAAGGAAACTGGAAGCCGGGACTTTTGCCTTTCTTGTGGCTTCTATTTATGTCTTTCCTTCAACAACGATAATAAGGCACTACCAAATAAATTTCTCTTGCTTTTACTATTCAATATTGTACCTGTCAGCACAATGTTCTAATTTGCTAAGTATCAGATGTCTACTCAAAATCTTACAAAATTAATAACAACCCTATAACATAAATCTTGTGAAATAAATTAACAAAAAAAATCCTACATAGAGATAAATATCAATATTACTATATTTTATGGTATATTTTAATATTTTTGCCTAAAAATTAGGAAACAAAATGCACTGAATATAAAGTTAAAATGAAATTAGTTGCAATAAGATATGTATCTATTTACAATGCTTTTAATATTAAAAAAATCATCTCTCAAATGGGAACAAATATCCTGCCTTCAGTTAGAACAAAATAAGGAAAGTACCACTAAAAATGAAAACACTCAAAATATTGGCATGTCAAGTAAAAACTCTATTTTTTCTTTTTTACTCTGGCTTTTTATTTTACAACAAAAAATGAATATAAGTGGACATTAATGTTGGATAAGTACTCTAAGAAGAATTGGCTTAACAAAGCTAAAGAAAATTAGTCTGTTTTCAGAGAGAAGCCAAACACACCACTTTCTGTCTTGCATGCATTTCTAATGAGTGAATAGTACTATGGATTTAAATTAGAAGAAGAAATAAACAAAATTTAGGTCAAGCTTGCTGTTGTCACCCAGCAATGCCATCTTACCTTTAAAACCTATTAAGGAAGAACAAACGTACAAAGGTAAAGAAGTATATACATTGTTTTATGTGCAATGTTTAAAAAACATCAAAGTTACTGTAATCGGAAGAGAAGGGGGGAGGAAAGCTTACCTGAACACGGGTTAACCAATTTTACAAATATAAGCCCACTTTTCATCTTCTTTGAAGCATCTTTTAAATATTCTGAAAAGAAATGATGAATTTGTAAAATTAAAAGACATTTGCTTTCTTGCTCACCTTATTTACCTTATTCTCTCTCTCTCTCTCTTTTTTCCTTCTGTTTGAATGATTTTTCTTTGTAAACTCTCTAACTCCAATTTGGTTGTAACCTCCGTGTCGTACTTAAAAAGGCCCTCTCTCCCTCAAGCCTATATGAATCACTTACATTTTCTCCCAACAATGTTGTTATCTTTTTTTTTTAAAAGATTTTATTTATTTATTTGACAGAGAGAGAGATCACAAGTAGGCAGAGAGGCAGGCAGAGAGAGGGGTGGGGAGCAGGCTCCCTGCTGAGCAGAGAGCCTGATATGGGGCTCAATCCCAGGACCCTGAGATCATGACCTGAGCCGAAGACAGAGGCTTAATCCACTGAGCCACCCAGTGCCCCTGTTATCTTTAATCTATCTGAAATACAGCTGGGTTTAAGGTATGGAGAGGAGATCCAACTTTTTTTTTTTTTTTCCAATGAATTGTCTGGTTGTACCAACGCTATCTTCTGAATAACCTATGCCTGAAATAATTCCTTTATGCTAAATGTTTAAACTACATTTATAAGTCTGCCTATGGAAATTCTATTTTGGTCTACTAGTCTGTGTCAATATTAGCATTACTACTTCAATATTTTGATTATTATAGCTTTAAAATACATTTTAATATCTACTGAAGTAAGTTCCTCTACAATATTTTGTTTCCTCTACAATATTTTACTGTCAAAGTTTTAATGGTGTAGATCAAAACACAAATACCATGACCATTTGATTTATAACATCTTTCATACATTTTGAATGCACATTCATAGAACGCATTTGGTGACTCTCTCTCTCCAAAAGGAACAAAGGGGTCTCATAATCCAGCAGATCAACAACCTACCAAAGAGCAAATCAGAGACCTTTGGGGTAAGGAGTGGCACTTCATTGTTTTTATTTTCTGTGCCCCTCCCTTCACCCCACTTCAGATCTTCATAAACCTGAATACAGCAAGCATGATTAGAAATCGGCTTACACATAAATGGTCAAAATACAACCTTCTTCTTCAAATAAGAGGAATATTAAATAAGCAAAAGAAAAAATACACCCCAATTTTGAGATTTCCAATCGCAACTAAATGGAATACCAAGAACCTTATTTACCCTCCCACCTAAAACCATCAACGACAACAACAACAACAACAACAAAACATAGGAAACTATTATGTTCACGACACGGGACATTGAGCCGTACAGGACAGTGATCCCTGAGTGATGGGCAATAATTAAGGTGACCGCTACGAATGCTCCTGCATATTGCCGTGAGAAGTTTCCACCTGCCCCGTGGGAGGCTGGCAGACACCCTGCATTGAGAAGGTGGGGCTGCAGGTTCACCAGGTGGCACACAGGAAAGGAGAGAGGTACAGAGAAAGAAAACCCTAGAACTGTGCAAAGGACACTGCCTGAGTATCCAACCAAGAACTGATCAGTGCACGAAGGTGATGAAACTACCTGAGGGCTAGAGGATGAGAGGGGAGAGTACCTCACGTTCATGCAGGGCTTGGAACTCCAGACAGAGGGGGGAGCCTCTCAATTCAGAGGACTCAAAAAGGTCTTGCCTCAGCAGCAGGGAACAAAGAACCCTAGCCTGAATGCTGCTGTGGTACCAAGAAACTAATTTTATTTAAAAAGCAAGACCTAGGGGCACCTGGGTAGCTCAGTGGGTTAAAGCCTTTGCCTACGGCTCAGGTCATGATGCCAGAGTCCTGGGATTGAGACCCACATCGGGCTCTCTACCCGGCAGGGAGCCTGCTTCCTCCTGTCTCTCTGCCTACCTGTGATCTCTGTCTGTCAAATAAATAAATAAAATCTTAAAAAAAAAAAAAAAGCAAGACCTAAATGGATCAGATTGTTTCTGAGTACCTTCACTGGGTCCCAGAACGAAGCTCAAGATTATTTATAGGAATACAAAAATATTCGTTGGCCAAAAAGGTAAAATTCACAATGTCTGGCATCTAAGCAAATATTACTGGGCATTCAAAGAAGCAGAAAAATATGGCCCGAAATGAGAAAAATGAAGAACCCAATTATTGAGAGAGGGGTCCTGATATTAGACACAGATGTTCGAATGAACAGGCAGGAGCTTAAAGGCGGTATTCCTCATGCACAAAAAAATTAGGTAGAGACACATAAATTTTCTCAAAAGACCCAAATTGAAATGAAAAATACACTAGATGGGATTAATGGCGGAAGAAAAGATTAATGAACTGAAGACATAGCAATAGAAACTATGTGAAATGAAAACACAGAGAAAAAAGAATGAAAAATAAATAGACATTAGTGAACTGTGGGACAACTTCAAGCATCCTAATACATGTGTCTGAAAGAGAGGATGTGGGAACGGAAAAAATATTTGAAGAAATTACAGCCAAATATTTTCAAATCTGATGAAAACAATAAACCTACACATCCAAGAAGTTCAATAAAGCAAAAACACAGGAAATAGGAATAAACTATATATCACAATCAATACTTCAAAGCCAGTAATAAAGAGACAGATCTTAAAAGCAGACAGAGTTAAAGAAGACATACTATGTACAGAGGAACAAAACTAAGAATGACAGCAAGCTCCTCATTGGAAACAATGCTAGCAAGAAGACATCTGTAAAGTACTGAAAGACCCACACTACCAGGAATGCTAAACGAAGTCCTGGCAGAAGGAACAGGGTACCACATGAAAATAAGAATTTAAACAAAGAAATGAGAAGCACTGGTAATGGTAACTACATGGGTAAATCAATAACAATTTTTTTCTATTACTTAAATCTTTTTAAAGGTCACTGACTAAACAAAAATAACAAGTTAGTGTGGGGTTTACGACATACATATAAATAAAATACATGACAACGATAGCATGAAGGCCAGGACAGGGGAAAGGAAAGCATACTATTGTATGTTTCATCCTACTGTGAGTTTCTTCTGCCATATGTGGAATGGCGTGACATCACCTGAAGGTAGATGGGATCGATATGCGTGTGCAATAAACCCCAAAGTGGCCACACAATTAAGAAAAAATGTTGTCACTAAAAAGATAACATAGGAGATGAAACAGAACAACAAAAAAATATTCAATCCAAAAAGAAAAAGGCAGAAGGGGAATGAAAGAAGTTAAAAAGGACAGAAGAGACAAACAGAAAACAAACAGCAAAATGACAGACTCAAACCTAACCCTATCAATAATCACATGCAATGTCAATGTCTGTACACCCTAATTCAAAGGCAGAAATTTTCAGATTGGTTAAAAAAGTAAGGTAATCCTCTACGCTGCATACAGAAACACTCGAAAGCTGCAAGTAGATTAAAAGATACATGATGCTTTCATGCTAACACTAATTAAAAGAAAGATGGAAGGCTCTGTTAATAACAGACTTAGAACATTACCAGTAATAAAGAAGGCCATCCCACTGACCGACTGTACTTAGCATCATACCCTCTAGCTCCATCCATGTTGCTGCAAATGGTGATTTCATTCCTTTTTTATGGCTGAGTAATATTCCATGGTGTATTCACACACTACCTCTTCTATATCCATTCAGCTTTTGATGGACACTTGGGTGGCTTCCCTATCTTGGCTATTGTAAATGATGCTGCAGTAAACATAGGAGTGCATGTATCTTTTCAAGTTAGTGTTTTCATTCTTTGAGTAAATACTCAGTAGAGGAATTACTAGATCATATGGCAATTCTAGTTTTAATTTTTTTGAGGAGCCTCCACACTGTATTCCATACAATCTCACTCCTATTTGGAATTTAAGAAACAAAACATACGAATAAAGAAAAACAAACAAACAAACAGTAAAACAGATTCTTAACTGTAGAGGACTGGCGGTTCCCAGAGGGGAAGGTGGGGGGGGG
>ML103403.1:12126-32837 GCA_003697995.1 Taxidea taxus jeffersonii
GGGGGGGGGATGGGTGAAACAGGTGAAAGGGATCAAGAGTACCCTCATCATGATGAGCACTGAGTGGTGGATTGTGGAATCACTGTATTGTACACCTGAAACTAATATATGAATGGTACTTATACAGGAATTAAATAAGTTACATTTTTTAAAAAAGGATGTGATTTCCTAATGATGAAAGAGTCAAGAGGAAATAATTCTAAATGTTTAAGCTCACAGACACAGAGCTTCAGGATGCACTAGGTGAAAGCTCATAGAACACCCCAACTCCAACTCCTGGCAACCGCTAATCTGTTCTCCATCTCCACAATTTCGTGATTTTGAGAATGTTATAGAAATGGACACATATAGATTTAATTTTAAGAGTCTTTTAAGACTTTCCTTTCTGCAACTTATAAAATTGTGAAGGATAAAGTTTAGCACTGTTAAAAACTTTTCCACAAAACTGAAACAGGTTGTGGTTTTCCCTCCTTCACCCTGCTGTGTCTCACTATTTCAGCATCACTGTCTCCATTATGTCAAGGCACAGAGAAGCTGACCTCTCTCCTTCAGCAATACACCTGTGATTTTACTTCAGTACTATAGTAAACCTTTCAACTTGAACTTGGTGAATCATTATTGATTTTTTTGTTTCCTTTTTTTAATAGAAAGTTCTAGTTCTAGCGATCCTCACCAGCTCTCCTTCGGCCGTCCCATTCTTCCAGCGCTTAAAATGATTAAAATTTATAAATACTAAAAGTCTAAAATATATATTTTAACAACTATACAAGGGAAGCAGTGTTTCCATTTTTCTCAGGAAGAGCACTAAATCTAAAGGATTAACTATAGCCTAAAATGTCAAACTGTAAGAACTTTGGAATTACTAAGTACAAATAAATACTGACATTAATGTGTTCTCCTGTAAATTCCAGGGTTCTCTGAAATACACTTTGAGATGTATTAGTGTAGATAATGATGAAATGTCTACATAGTATGGGAAAAAAAGACATCTTTTCTCAGTTTTGCCAATAAAATAACCTACAGTTATATTGAATATTTCAACACAAAATTCCAAGGGAGATGCTATTCTCAGGTTGTTTTGCCTCTCTAACCATAGAATGGATTTTAAAATTAATCCCTCCTGCCTACTTCATTCATTCACTTATTAACTATTGATTAGCAAAACGGACACGGCTTGTTCCCATGAGGAACTTGTGGATGTTCCCTGGAAGAAACAGATACTGAGTCAAACAACCATACATAGGTAGACTCCAAAGGTAACAGCTACTTAAGAAGAAGAAATACATGGAATTTGAGACCTTAAGACAGAGGACCCAACATACGTGAGTAGGTCTGAGAAGGCTTCCTGTGCCTCACATTAAGTTCTTCGCTGTGATGGCTAAGAAGTCAAGGGAATTATGCTTTCACTTCTTCAGGAGGCTCCTGGGCCAAACTCAAGCCACAGAAGGTTTTTGTTTGATGTGCACATTTGAAAAAACATGAATTTAGATGCCAATATTTGGAAAGTGGGTGATTTTACATAAAGGGCGCACTTCAAATATGTGCTCCCTAGATATGAAAAAAAAAATCACTAGGCAAAGATTTCGTCTGGTACAATCAAACCCGGCAACAACAAACTAACTTTGTCAAACTCCAACTACCACTTTCTAGTTCCCCTTAGTCCTCTGTCCCATCTCGTATGCCCATCGCATGGTCCGGGGATTATCAGATGCCATGTATGATCTCACTAAACCACATTTTTGTCTGCTAGAATCTATGGACCCACGGCACCAAGTATCAGGTGCTAAATAAAGAACCATTTACTAATAAACACCATCTTCTTACTGAATCTTTTTCTTTAAAATTACCAATCTTTATTTTATTTTATTACCAATTTTCTGTTCCCAGCTCATGTACTATCCTAGGCACTAAGGATACAGCTGTGAATAAAACAAAGCCCCCTGCTCTCACAGCAAGACTGCATTCATAATGGCTCTTTATCCGCCCCACCCTCACCCCTCACCCCTATCTTCTTCTCCAGTCCACTTCATCAGTCTCCATGCTCCACCCTCCCCTCTCAATCAACCAGTCTTACAGGACAGGGAATAGGGCCCAGATCTACTAGACCCTGGAGGCCCAGGGTGCAGAACATAAAATTCATTCCACAAAGGTGAGCCATTTATAAAAATTTAAAATTTGCTAGGAGCCACATTAAAAACAGATAAAATAAGTGTCGATAATATATTTTACTTAACCCAATAGGCATTTTCATTTCAACAGGTAAAGAAAACTTCATATGAAATGTGTTAGCATGATGGTACCTGTGGATTTTTTATAGATGCCCTCTATCAGATTGAGAAAGTTCCCTATTTCTAATTTTTGGACTGTTTTTTAGGATGAAATAGTGCCATATTTTCTCAAATGCTATTTCTGTGGCTGTTAAGATGGTTATGTGGTTTGGGGCTTTTATTACAATGGTATATTATATTGATTAATTTTGGTAGGTTGAACCAACATTGCATTCCTAGGATAAATCTTACTTGGTCATACTGTATAATGCTTTTCACATATTTCTGGATTTGGTTTGTTAGTTGTTGAGGTCTTTTGCATTTATGCTCATAAGGGATATTGATCTGTATTTTTCCTATGCCTTTGTCTAGTGTTGGTATGAAAGCAATATTGGCCTCATAGAATTAGTTGGGAAATGCTCTCTTTATTTTTGGGGAGAATTTTGTAAAGGATTCATATTAATATGTTCAATGTTTAGTGGAATTTACCAGTGAAGCTATGTAAAGATTGGGCTTTTTTTTTTTTTCCCTGTGGGAAACTTTTAATTTAACTTAATTTCTTTGCTTGCTATAGGTCCATTCGGATTGTCTATTTCTTCCTGAGTTGGTTTTGGTAATTTATGCCATTCTAGAGCTTTGTCCATTTCATCTAAGCTATCTATTTCCTTGGCATACAGTTGTTTATAGTGTCCCTCATGATCCTTTTTAATTTCTGTAAGGTCAGTAGTGATGTCCCCTTTCATTCCTGATTTTAATAATTTGAAACTTCTTTTTTTCCTCGGTCATTTTAGCAAAAGATTTGGTAATTTTGTTGATGTTTTCAAAAGGACCAACTTTGGTTTCATTGACTTTTCTCTCTGTTGTTTTTCTATTCTCTACTTTATTTCTGCTCTAATCTTCATTCCCTTCCTTTCTATTTGCTTTGGGTTTGATTTGTTTTCCTTTTTCTAGTTTCTTAAACTGGAAGTTTAGGTTATTTGAGACCTTTCTCCTTTAGGCATATGCAACTATATATTTTGCTCTGAACACTGATTTACTTGCATCCTTTATGTTTTTTATATATTTTGTATCATTTTCATTCATTGCATTCATTTGATCCATTGGTTATTTTAAGAGTGTGTCATTTAATTTCTACATTTGTGAATTCCCCAAATTTCCTTCTGTTATTGCTTTCTATTTTGATTCCAGTGTTTTTGGAGAGCATATATTGGATAATTTCAATCCTTTTAAATGTAATGAGGTTTGTTTTATGACCTGTGGTATGTTTTTTTCTAGAGAATGTTTCATGTTCACTTAGGGAGAGTATGTATTCCATTGCTGAGTGGAGTGTTCTACAGATGTCTCTTAAGTCTAGTTATCGTATAGTATTGGCCAAGTCTTCTGTTTCCTTGATGATCTTCCTCTTAGTTGTTTTAGCCAATTGGAAAAAGGTTATTTAAATCTCCTCCTACTATTATTAAATTGTGTATATTTACCTTCAATTCTTTCAGGTTTTGGTTCATGTGTTTTGGGGCTCTGTCATTAGGTGTATATTATTATATCTTCCTAATACACTACCACTGTTATCAATAAAAAATATCCCTTTTTGTGTCCAGCAACACTTTTTGTCTTAAAAGTCCATTTTATATGATATTAGTATAGCAACTCCAATTCTTGTTTGTTTACTGTTTTCATGGTATATCTTTTCCATATGTTTATCTTCAACCTATCTGTGTCTTTTATTTAAAGTGTGCATCTTTTAAATAACAAATAGATGGGTCATGCCCCCCCACACACACTGTGCCAATCTCTGCCTTGTAATAGGAGAGTTTAATGCATTTACCTATATTGTGATTACAGATAGGTAGGATTTACATCTGCCACTTAACTTTATTTTCTATATGCCATATGGTTTTGTTCCTCTATTACTGCCTTCTTTTATGTTTAATAGATATTTTCTAGTGCATTGTTTTAATTCTCTTGTCACTTCTTTTACTATATCTTGGGAGAGTTATTTTCTCAAGTCATTGTCTTGAGAATCATACTTAGTAACTTAACTTATAATAATGTAGTTCAGATTAATATTAACTTGAAAACTTCAATAGTAACCAGAAACTTTCCTGCAATACATTCCTTTTCCTCCCCCTCCTTTGTGCTATTATTCTGTGCCATATACATACATATATACACAGACATATACACACACACACACAAATTACATCTCTATATAAAAGCCCACTAACCATTTTATATCTTTTGCCTTATGAAGTTGTATTATTAAATTTTTTTTAAAAGACTTTTTGAGAGAGAGAGAGAGCGAGAGAGCGAGAGAGAGAGCATGAATGGGAGGGGCAGAAGGAAGGGGAGAGAATCTTAAGCAGACTCCAGACTGAGCCCAGAGCTAGATACAAGACTTGATCTCACAATGAGATTATGACCTGAGCTGAAACCAAGAGTCAGACACTCAACTGACTGTCACCCAGGTGCCCCTGAAGCTGTATTTTTAATCAGATAGAAAAGAGTCACAAACAAAAATACCATTGTACTGTCTTTTATAGTTCACTATGTATTAATCTTCACTAGTGCTCTGAATATCTCATGTGGATTCAAGTTACCATCTAGTTTCTGTTCCTTTCAATCTAAAGGACTTCCTTCATGATTTCTGAGAGTCAAGTTTGCTAGTGATGAATTCCCTCAGTTCTTCTGTATCTGAGAATGCCTTAGTTTATCCCTCAGTTTTGTTTTTTTTTTTAAGATTTTATTTATTTATTTGAGAGAGACTGAGGGAGAGAGAGAGAGAAGAGCAAGCACGAGTCAGGGGAGAGGCAGAGGGAGAGGGAGAAGCAGACTCTCCCCTGAGCAGGGAGCCCAATGCTGCCAGATATAGAATTCTTGGTTCAGTATCTTTTTCTTTCAATATCTTGAATATGCCCTCCAATTAACTTCTGGCCTCTATGATTTCTAATGAGAAATCAGCAGTTTATTTTATGGAGGAGCTCTATATTTGATAAGTCATATTCTCTTGCTACTTTCAAGATTCTCTCTTTGTCTTTGTCATTTGACAGTTTGACTATATGTATGTAGGTATGGCTCTCTTTCAGTTTATCCTACTTGGAGTTTATTGAGGTTCTTGAATATGTAATGTTTTTCATCAAATTTGGGAGGTGTTTGTCCAATCTTCAAATATTCTTTTTGCTCTTCTTTCTCTCTCTTCTCCTTCTGGGCCTCCCCCTATACATATGTTGGTGTGTTTGGTGGTGTAACACAGGTATATGAGATTATGTTCAATTTTCTTACTGCTTTTTTCTTTCTGTTCCTCAGGCCAGCTAATCTTAATTGACCTGTCTTCAAGTTTGCTGTTTCTCTTCTCTGTCAGTCCAAATATGCTACTGAGCCTGCTAATGAATTTTTCATTTCATTTCATTGTAGTTTTCAACTCCAGAATTTATATATTCTTTATAAATTTCCATTTTTCTTTATTGATATACTCTATTTTGTAAGGTTTCATTATCATACTTCCCATTAATTTTTAAGACATATTTTGCTTTAGTTCTTTAAATATATTTATAATAGCTGATTAAAATCTTTGCAGAATAAGTCCAGCAACTTGGCCCCCTCAGGGACAGGTTTTATTGACTACTTTTTTTCTCCTGTGTATAAACCTACCTTCCTTTTTCTTCAGGTGTCCCACATCTTAAAACAAAAACAAAAACAAAAACTAGACATATTAGAAATGTAATAGTTAATGTGACAATTCTGGAAATCAGACTCCCCTACCGCAACTCTCCAAGATTTATTGTTGTTGCTGTTTTTTGTCATCATTGCAGTTGTTGCTATTTGTTTAGTGACCTTCCTGGACTAATCCTATAAAGTCTGTATTCTCTGTAACCACTGATGCCTCAGTTAGTTTACGGGATAGCTAATGATCAGCCTGAGATTTCTTAAGTGTTTTTGAAAAATCAGCCTCCCAACATTTGCTGAGGAATTCTGCATGTGTTTTGGGATATGCCTGCAACACTCAAGTAATTTAAACTTCTGCCTTAGCTTTCATTAACTGCTTGCCTAGGACCTCAAAATTAGTCAGAGGCAAGAGATTAGGGCCTTGTCAGGTCTTTCCGGGCATGCACACAGTCCTGAATATGTGCTCAGTCTTTTACTTTCCTAGGACTATGTCAGAGCTTCTAAAAGTCCCTTAGAAGGATACCTTATCCCCATGTCTCACTTTTAAGTTTTTGACCAGGTCCTTATTTGCCCAACTGCTATTGCCCCCTCAGCAGCTGATCCATTAAACAATTGCCACTGATCATTTTTGACAAATGCCCTGAGGACAAGATATTTCCTGCAGAGCAAGTTCTACTCCAATCAAGCTTTTCAAGGGAACTGCAAGACAGGTCAAACAGGGACAATACTCTGGGAATGGGACTTCTTAAGAAGCTCCAAATGAGGCCTGTCCAGCCCAACGGTTGCAATGCTGCTGGTTTTTACAAGTACCATGTTTACAAGACTGATGTTTTTCAAGGTTACTGTAGACCTGAAGAGAGGGATATGTGAGCAGTTCAAGTTACAATGCCACAAACCCTGCTTAATGAGATTCAGCAGTTTTTCCTGAATAAACACTTCTCAGATTGTTGGAAGACTTTGGCTAATTTCAAGAGTTTTGAAAAAGTTGATTTTGGCCATCTTTGCCAATGTTTTCATTGCTTTTATGGAGGATTTACCCCCACTGGATTTTGATGGCTTAGCATAAGTAAAGAATTCATATTGCTATAAGACTTCTGGTAAATTCTTTAGTCTATACCTGGCCTTAGGTACACAACATTACTTGTGACTATAAATTAAAGGCTCTATGAAAGTTAAGGGTTTTTGCTGTTGTTGTTGTGTTTTGTTTTATTTTCTTAAATTTTCATTTATATCTGGAAAATCCTTATCATCCCATGGACCAGTTCCTCACCCACAGGCTTAGAAGCCCCGACTTTTTTCTAACTTTTACCTACATCTAGCATAGCTAAAGGATAGCTAAATTAATTAAGGAAGAAAAAAAATCTGTTTTTAGAATAATGGGAAGGAATCTGAAGAGTAAGAGAGTAGGAGTGTGGTGAAGGCTTCTCCTCTATTAACCTAGTTTTAGTTGAGGCCTATTTGATAATGTCCGCATAGAAAGAGCAGAAGATCTGGAGTCAGGGAGGTCCACAATCTACTTACAGCTCCCCTTCTTCTCAGCAGTATGAGTGTGGGCATGATACTCAGACTCTGTTGCCTCAGTTGCCTCATTTATAAAATGTGCATAATAATAATTATTTTATAGGTTTTTCTTAAGCTTTAATATATGTGGAAGTGCCTAGAATATGTAATAAGCACTCAGTTGAAATCCAGTTTTCTTTCTCTCAATAATATGGAAACATTAAGAATATGTAGGGAAGGGGTGCCTGGGTGGCTCAGTGGGTTAAGCCTTTGCCTTCGGCTCAAGTCATGATCTTGGGGTCCTGGGATCAAGCCCCATATCGGGCTCTCTGCTCCACGGGGAGCCTGCTTCCTCTTCTCTCTCTGCCTGCCTCTCTGCCTTCCTGTGATCTCTGTCTGTCAAATAAATAAATAAAATCTTTAAAAAAAAAAGAATATGTAGGGAATAACAAGATCAAAGTATAAAAGTCGAAGAAATTCTAAGCACAAAATTATCTAAAGGCCTAACAATTAGCTTTCCAAGAAGAGATTACATCAGGACTGGGGTATCTTTTTTTAAAAACCCCAAATATAATGCATTTTACGTGTGAAAATTAAGATCATATAGAGTAAAATACCCAGTTTTTGGCAATTATGACATGCTCAGCAAATATTACACGAATGTGTTCTTTGATTTTAGAAAAAGCTCAGTAAGAAATGGTAAAACAAGTTTTGATACCTAACAAGCTAAACTTCATTTATCTAGAAAATTGACTTATATGAAACACCTTCTTCTAAAACTATGCTGAATAAAGTAAGACTTCAAATTATATTTTTTTAAAGAGTAGGCTTTACATTTTCTTTCTTTATTTTCTTTAACTGTTTTCTCTTACAGAAGATAAGACATAAGCCATGCTGGCCAAAAGAGTGTTTTCACAAAAATAAAAGAATTCAGACAAATCAGAAGTTGGTACTTTTCAGTCATTTCGGACTCAGTAATATCTTAAACTTCTCAACTGTCTCTAGCCCTGCCAGTCTAGCTTCTTAGGCCTAACCAATTCCATAGCAGTTTTCTCATGGTCTTTGTGTTTTCTACAAAAGTCCAATTTTACGTCCCACTGGTCACCATTAACTCTAGCAGCAAATCTCCCATCTGTTCACCATCCTGATCTAAGTACCTCAGCAGAAAGGAAAGTCTGATTGCTTCCTTCCTGACATTTGAACTTTAAAGAAAACACACCAGCGATAAAGAGACAACTGTGTCCAATGAATATAAAACAACGAATAACGGCTAATATGTATTGGGCATTTACTACACACTGGGCAATGTCCTTGATGTAAGCTACATAACATTATCCTTACAACAACTCTATGAAGAAGGTACTATTTCGATTCCCACTTTTTTGTGTGAGAAAGTTGCCCAAAGTTATGAAATCAGGTCGCAGAGCTATTTAACTGTACGTAGAGCCAAGAATAAAGTCAGGCAACCAACAGTTTAAACTATGATACTTTAGAGAAACTCTTAATCTCCAATCTCATCCATCTCGACTCAAAAAACAAAAGCTGCAGCTCTGAAGCACAAGAACCAGCTCATACAACTGTTCTCTCATGACACAGATGTCCCAGACGACTGTCTCCTCTTGTTGTGTCCTGCCTGGCCTTGACGACCAGAAAGTCATCCAGTCAGCCGCCCCCACTTCAGTGTGGCCAGAATCCCACGCTGCCAGGGGTGCATGCAGCAGAAGGAAAAGAGGAAAGGGAGAAAGAGAAAAGGGTTGGATCAGAAGAGACATAAATAAAGGATGAGAGAAATCTGTTGCGGGACACAAGAAACCTCAAGTGATGACCAGATAGAGTCAAGCTTGACCAAATGCGAGAAAAGGAAACTGATCTTCCTGTTAGAGAATGCAATATCCCATACATAGCCACATACACCCCCGGGTTTCCGTGATAAACTGAGTACACAGCGTGGATCAAGGCATAGACTTAACCATTACTGTAACACTGGCAAGTTAGTCAGGAACTCTTGTAGAAGGCAAAAGAGAACATTATTTTTCATCTTCAGACTATATGGTATGGGTTGTACAGCTGATATGAAGTTAGTTATCAACCAGTGCTCAAACTTGGCAGGTCTTTCTTATCCCTCTCTTGGTTAAGACAAGTTTCTCCATATCGTTTAAAGTTCAAAGACATGAGACAGGAGGGAAAGTCACCTTTCTGCCAAGTGTTCTTATGACTTGGAAGCAATGGACATTTGTTCATGGCCCTTTCTGATTTCTGGCACATAGCATACAAGCTCTGAGAAACACACACGCACTGTTACATGGAAAAGAAAGAACAGACATCAAAGTACCACTTACTTTATTTTTAGATATCATATCAAGGGTATTCTGTTTTCTTAAGAAGATCCAATAGGGGAAAAAAAAAAAGATGAGAGCATCACTCTCATGCAATACAGTGACCTAAATAGGTTCCAGTTCATTTTCTGTAGTCATTGGCCATTAGAACATACTCAACCCCCTTGGGTTGAATATGTTCTAATCCATCTGTTCCCTTGCCAGGGATAGCTCCTTGGAATCACTTGGTTAGGACACAAATACAATGCACGGAAGACAAGTCAGCATAATTTTCAAGTCACTTGCTACTTCCAGGAATGCTAATTTCAGCATTAACTCTATGTCTTCCCTTCTCAAGATGTTACCACTGCCATCAAAGAGATCTGGGTCATGTTCCTGGCTTTGAAGCTCTCAGCTTCCTTGAACACTATAGGAGGCAGAGAGCTAAAGAGAGGCATGCAACAGAGAAATAATTTTCAAGTTATGGGTTCCTCTAAGAATATCTTTTTAATTTTGAAGCTTTAAAGAAAGAAGAAAAAATAAAAAAATGAAAACTGGCCTTCACCAAAACCACACAAGATAAAATCTCCATTTTCTTGGGGCTGCCCCTACCCATAGCCCTGTTTTTTGGATTGGTCTCTGTGCTAAAGAAGAAACTGATGAAAAAACTTCAGGTGTGCAGTCAATTCAGAGCCACAGAGACCGACACTACATCAAAATGGAGCTCTCAAAATATCTAGGAAGCAGGAAAATTCTGGAGGGGTTGAAAGGACAGACCTGACTGGGATGTCCAACCATAACCAGGGCTGGCTCCAGAATAGGAGGTGTGCTTGGTCCCTGGTCATCAACCTGACAAGAGAGGGAACCCCAGCCCTTTCTGATCCTCCCAGCTCTCCTACCCTGGTGAGGTAGCATCATTCAGTCAGCAGAGTGGCCTCTGGCACATGGCAGGGGTCCCAGAGGACCAGGGAAAGCCTGGAATCTCAGCCATTTCATTCCTGTTGAGTGTTGCACAGATGATCTGACTTCTCGGAGTCTTGTAAAATGGTGATAATAAAGCTTGCCTTGACTACTTCCCAAGGCCACAGAGATGGTCAGCTACGGTAACATACATCAGAGTGTAGTGTGAAGGTACAGGGGCTAGAAGATACACACCCTAGAAGATGGGCTTCCTAAAAATTATATAAACCCTGGATAAAAGGAGTATAAGTTACAGCCCAAATCTACTCCTTCAGACAATAAACCGCTGCCCCAGCTGTCTACCACCCAGTCAAAGAGATGACTAGTAACTGAGAAGCTGGGCATGCCCGGCTGAGACAAGCCCGGCACACTGGTGAGTGAGGGCCATGGCTAGCTCTTGTGCCGGCGAGCCACACCTTTCCTTTTTCCAGATAAGCACTCCTTACCCTCAGATACCCCTCTTCCCTCCCCAGCCCACCCAGTGCTGTAGTGGAGCTTGGCCCTCAAGGCTACAGCTAATAGGGGGTGAGGCTGGGCTTGCATAAGAGCTCAGTGGGGCCATTCAGAAGGCTGTCTTGAAACTAGAAACAAGAGAAGAGGGGCAGCTTCTCCCAGCAGACACCAGGAGATCTGAGGCTGATGCAATGTGCTGCCTATTTTCCACGAAGTGGAGGAAGCTGCTTTGAGAAGAGGAAGTGAACTCTCAAGAGAGGCAGACACTCTG
This sequence comes from Taxidea taxus jeffersonii, assembly GCA_003697995.1. Taxonomy (NCBI): domain Eukaryota; kingdom Metazoa; phylum Chordata; class Mammalia; order Carnivora; family Mustelidae; genus Taxidea; species Taxidea taxus. Next base: position 23,553 of record ML103403.1, read on the forward strand.
GACCTCCTGGTGCTGCGAGGCGTGTTTCTGATGTTCTCAGACTCTTCGCCCTACCCCTGCCCCCGACACCCAGCTGACCCTTCCTAGGAAGAGATGACCCAGCCAGGAAACTCCTAAAGAAATAGAGGCCAGGTTTTGTAACACAAGTCAGACAGACTGACTCTACGTGAAACAAACAGTAATTTCCATACCAAGGCAGACTGACTCATGGTCCATTCAAACTGTCATCCTATTTATGGCAAGTGCTGCAACGGATGTTTGCAGGTCATGGTTGTCCTGAAAATTCAACCTCAAATGGCTTTTAAGAAATCCCAAACTACCATTGTGTCCGCCAGGGTTCTGTGAATTAATGCTCACCTTCTGGCATCCATTTGTATTTTCAGTCTTTACCCACTCTTAACGATAATCCATCCAAAATATGTACACTGTGAAGTAGTACTTATTTGGTGTATTTGTTACAATAGAAATAAACTTGCATGTAGAAAGAGTAAATAGTGAAATACGGGTAAAAATAGAAAAATGAGAAAAAAATTAAGAACACTGGCTTCGTACTGGGATACACACAGTATAAAAAGACTGGAAAGAAATATTTCCAAAATTGTTATTTCCCAGTGGCAAGATGATAGATAATTTTCTTCTTTATGTTTTTGTGTCTTACTAAAGGGTATACATTATTATTCTAATAAAAGAAGTTACTGGGTGCCTGGGTGGCTCAGTTGGTTAAGAATTGCCTTCAGTTTGGGTCATGATTCTGGAGACCCAGGATCCAGTCCTGCTTCGGGCTTCCTACTCAGCGTGAGCAGTCTGCTTCTCCCTCTGACCCTCCCCCCTCTCATGTGCGCTCTCTCTCTCATTCTCTCTCTCTCTCAAATAAATAAATAAGTAAATAAAATCTTTAAAATGAAGAAAATAAAAAGAAGTTACTAAAAAAAATATTGGGAGAAAAATGTCTAAATGAAGATTTAAGTGCTCAAAGTTGAGCAACCGATACCGCAGAGCCTCACCAAATATCTTAGGCTCCTGCAGGAAATCAGCTCTGGCTGGAGACCTTGGCCAACTTGGATCCTAGATGATTTAGGGGCAGATAATAAAATAAGCCTCAGAACATATAGATCTGACCCTTTCAGCATACAGCCCATTCCACTTTAGCAACAGTCCATACCTGGAAAGTAAAGTTACTTCTAAAGATACTTAAAAGGCACATACAAAGAACTTCTGGAAAAAAAGGCTGGAAGTCCTAAGTGGCATGCTCTGCTTCCAGAGGCACTGGGCAAGGGTGGGCTCTGAAGCTTAAGGCCAAGTTGCCTAGCATTCAGAAACCAATGGTGGCAACACAGGAAGTACACACCTAGATTCTCTCCAGCCGCTGGCAGGTACTGGGGGTTCAATACATCTCTATATAAAAATGATAGCATACTGGGGCACCTGGGTGGCTCAGTTGGTTAAGTGTCCAACTCTTGATTTCAGCTTAGGTCATGATCTCAGGGTCCTGAGTTTAAGCCCTGCAAAAGGCTCCCCCCCCCCGAAAGATAGTGAATTGAATAATCATGACGAAATGTGTACTTAGGTCCAAGAGGTACCACTAGCTTGCACACTAACAGCAGGGAGGCTCAGAGGGAAGATGTCTTGGAAGAGCTATGGGCTGAGTTTAAAGGATAAGGAGGCATTGGCCAGGCAGAGAATGTGGAGAAGAGCAGCCAGAGTCTAGGCAGACCCAAAGTCACTGGGCATTCAAAGAAAGAGACATTGTATAACCCCAATATTCCTCAGTATTTTAGTGAGTGTTACAGTGAATGAGTAGTATGAGTACATAGTGAAATAAAAGGCAGAAACAGAAAAATGAGAAAAATTTAATACTGGAGTTCATTTTGTGATCCATACAATAGCTTAGCTTTGTGGAAACTAAAGTTGAACTGAGCCTTGAAGAAAGGCTAGAATTTGGATAGAAGTGGAAAAGGGGGACAAAGGGCAGTGTAACAAAGACTGCAGGAATAAAATGGAATGTGAGACATTTTTCCTTTCATGAATGTTTATTCAATGCTTACTCTGTCCCAAGTCTGGGGCTAAGAGCTTGGGGTGCAAGGAAGAGCTTAGGAGGCTGGGACTGTGCTCCCCACTGTAAAGATGAAGAAATTGAGACTTTACAAAGAGGATGCAACTTATCGGATGATATGGAACCAAGAAAAAGCACAAGCCCAGTTTTAGCTGTGTTTTATTATAACACATTAGAAAATACTGATGAGTTATTTGTTAACATCATGGTGAAAGCTTAGAGGATATGGGGGAAATCCACACAGCTCCTTTTCTGCTATTCAAATTAAACGTTATGTTTTCTTTAGGTAAATACCCAGTAGTAGAATTACAAGATCATATGGTAGTTCTACTTTTAATTTTTTGAGGAACCTCCAGGCTGTTTTCCACAGGGGCTACACCACTTTAAAGGCATTGCCTCCAACAGTGCACGGGGGTTCTTTTTTCTCCACCTCCTCGCCAACACTTATTATTTCTTCTTTTGTATTGCAGCCATTCTGAAAAGTGTAAGATGATATCTCATGGTGGTTTTGCTTTGTATTTCCTGATGATGAGTGATGTTGAGCACCTTTTCATGTATCTTTTGGCCATCTGGATGTCTTCTCTGGAAAAGTGTCTATTCAGATCTTCTGCCCATTTTTTAAATCAAATCATTTGAGGTTTAATTTATGTTGAGTTATATAAGTTCTTCATGTATTTTGGAAATTAACCCCTTACCAGATATATGGTTTACAAATATATTCTCCTATTCAGTAGGTTGCTTTTTTGTTTGATGGGTTTCCTTCACTATGCAGAAGCTTTTTATTTTGAGGCAGTCAAAATTTTTTTAAAAGGCTTTATAGTTTGATGTGCTTTTGTTTCCCTTGCCTTAGGAGACATATCTAGAAAAATGTTATGGCCCTCCCTATGTTTATTGCAGCATTATTGACAATAGCCAAGATATGGAATCCAAGTGTCTATCAGTAGATGAATATATAAAGAAGATGTTGATATCTCAACACACACACACACACACACACACACACACGAATATTACTCAGCCATAAAAAGAAGATTTTTGCTATGGATGGACCTAGAGTGTTTTATACTAAGTGAAGTAAGTCAGACAGAGAAAAATACCATGAATTCACTTATATGTGGAATATAAAAACAAAACAAAACAAACAAAAAGCAGAAACAGACCTATAAATACAGAGAACAAATGGATGGTCACCACGGTGGGGGGGTGGGTGGGAAGAAGGGCAAAATGCGTGAAGGGGAGAGGGAGATACAGAAGGGGAGAAGGAGATACAGAAGGGGAGAAGGAGATACAGGCTTTCAGTTACGGTATGAGTAAGTCATGGGGATAAAAGGTACAGCTATTTTTGTATTCTATTTGGAGAGACAAATCTGATATTATTATTTGTGATTATATGCTGATGTTCATAAAAGGCTCAATATATCTGGGATGACTAAGGGAGGCAGGCCACCTGTGATTCTTATATCCCAAAAAGCCTCTAACCTCACAAAAAGCCTCTAACCTCACAAAAGCAGGCATTATTCATGCCGTGGGGAAATAAATAACAAATATGATTCTCCCTCAAAATACTTTTCAACGTGTATTTTTTTGAGATAAAGGGGAATAATGTCATTGCAAAATTTGTCTACAGCTGAAGATGTGATGTGGTCTACTTTGATCTGGGAGGGGGGCTGTTTAATCGGGGGGCCGACTGAGACATGTTTTCAGACCAAGCTAACCCAAATGAATTTAGTGGTCCTGAGATCATTTCTGTCCTTCCTTTTATCCTTCACACAACATAGGGTTTCCCAATGTTTTGACATCTCCTTGGAGCTAGTGCAGTGACAAGGTTCAGCCATGCCAGCAATCCACACAATCTTGTATCCTACTAGGCTCAGTGAACCTGTTCCCAGCCCACCTCTCACGTTAGAGCAAATTTCAACTTAGCAGAACTGACCAGTGTAGAAAACGTGGATTAGAGAAAAATGTTAAAAAATATGACTTTAAAAAATTTACTTTGGGGGCAGCAAAAAGGGATAGAAACTTACACCAAATTCTAAAAAATAGAGATGTTGATGGTCTCTTACAGTAACTAAAACTGCAAATAGGGTAGTACCCATAGACCATTTTGGAGAAACATTTAAGACCATTCCAAACTACAAGAAATGCCTACCTTGCTTAAACGGGAGGCAGTTCTGTCCTCACTGGCCTATGAAAATCAAGGCCCTAAGCTGCACTAGTTCACAAGTATCCCTTCCAAGTTCCAGCTTTTGTTTTTCTGGGACATTCGACTTCTCTAAAGAAATTGAAAATAAGAGGCCTACACAGTGCTTTTTAATATATTCTTCAACATATAACACAATGTTATTGTAGGCAACTAGATAAACAATGGGAATTAAATGGCGGGAAAGAAGTATCATTCCAAGGTCCAGTGGCTTTGCACTTGTCTCATGGATAAATCTCTGAAGTTCTATTTGCCTCTTGGCTAATGTGATTATGTTCCAGTACACAGAGTAAGCTCTTCGGATCCCAGAAATTTTCTAAATCTGAATACAAACTGCTTCCACCAAATGCTTTTGAAAAATTCTTATACAAATTTTTGTTTTCTTTCTTAAGGGCCCAGCTTCACTATAGCTATGGTGCTCATTCCACCCAAGATGTAGTCTCCTTCTCTCAAATGTACAACTTACTGGGGCTGATTTCTCATTTGCTAGAAACAACAACAATGAAAACAAATACGTATTTGTGAAGACAGGCCTCATAGCCTGTGCTTCCATGTGCACCCCTGATGATACTAATTCTGGCCCCCACAAAGAGAGCTACACCTGAGGCTGGCCAGTCCTGCCTCCTGGCCCACTGCCAAGGGCTGTCCCCGTGCAGGGCTTCCAGGTGGTGTCCGCACACCAGGAGCATCAGCATCACCTGGGAACTTGTTTGAAATGCACATTCCCCAGCCCCATCCCAGAGCCACATTATCAAAAACTCTGGGGGTGGGGCCCAGTTGCCCAGGTGACCAAGGCCCTCAAATTTGAGAAGCATTGTTGCAAGGCAGGAATGATCAATTCACCAATGTTTGTACACTCAAAGCCTGCAGGTGGCAGTAAAGGCCGGCTAGAAGGATAGGAGCAAGAAACAAGCTGAGTTTCAGAACCTGCCTGCCTGATAACATCCGGCCCCAGCCGCCTGCTCAGCCACTCCAATAAGTTCAAAGGTCACAGGACATCTCAGCTTGGAACAGGAAGTGGACTGAAATTCTCACAGCGCAGCAGTAAACACATCAAACCTAGGACTGTCAGGGATGCAATCAATATTTAATTATTTTGAAGGTTTTGTGTTTAACACAGTGAGGCTACAAACACACCTCAAGAATGAAAATGTCAATACTGATCAAACAGAACAAAATAAGAAATGCAAAGTATCATCAGCCCTTGTGTGTATCTGAATCATAAGAATGCCCTTCATTCTGCAAGAATGATTAGAGTTCCTGCCCTTAATATCTCATTGAATTGATGTGACAAAAGCAAGAGGATTTTTCTAACATAAAGCATGTATACAGGTAAGCCTTTGATAGATTCTGCCAAAACCTCGAATTTAGCTTTAATATACAGACATCTACAGTGAGGATGTGGACCAATGGGAACTCTCATACACCACTGGTGGGAATATAAATCGGTACAACCACTTCGGAAAACCATTTAGCAGCATCTGCTAAAGCAGAACACACTGGTACCCAGAAGCAGCAGTTCCACTCTTGGGTATATATGCCCCAGGAAAATGAGTGCCTCCTTCTACCAAAAGCCTCATAAAAGCATCTTCTTAGAAGTATAACTCACAATAGTCACAAACTGGAAACATTCCAAATGCCCACCCACAGTAGAGGAAATAAACATGGAAGTTCATACAATAAAATACACACAGGAATGAAAACACAAACCACTCGAAAAACCAAGCCACTGCTAGACACAATATGGATGAATTTTAGAGATATAAGGCTGAGTAAAAGAAGCCAGACCTAAAGGAGTACACACTTATCCAAACAGGCAAAACAAATCTCTAGTGATAGAGGTCAGTATAAAGGCTACTAAGGCTATCTAACAACAGGCATGAGCTTGCTGAAAAAGTTCTATATCTTGACTTGGGGGATCATTACAGGGGTATATACATATGTATACATGATGAAAATACAGGGGTGTATTCACTGAAATGCACACTTAAATTTGTATAGAGTTTATACCTCTTTATAAAGGGAGAAAAAGTTAAACACACACACACAAATTATTCTTGACAGACTGTCACATAATAATTTTCAATATTCATCATAAAAGTCGAGGTTCTTGGATAACTATCGCATCATCAGAGTATTATCTGCTGTAAAAATAATGCATTTACTGAGCTAAATCTCAAAATTAAATACAGTGAACAAAGGATATTCCTTCTTTCCAATGTTATGCCATCATATCAATGTATCTACTATAATAGGGTCAAACTTCTCCGACTTGCTCTCCCTAGTCCCAAACCCCTTTCATTCTGACATTTACTGGAGTCCATCATGTTTGGAAACTGACTATCCATTATCCCAAGGCCCTGCAGACTCTGAATGGTTCCTCATCACCCAAGGGGAGGCTGAAAAGGCCCGGCTCCAGCATTCCTGTCATGATTACCCACCCAAATATCTTTGAACCACCTTTGTCCTAACCCCTACCACCACCTGGCTTCCCTCCTGCCTCCTTCCCTCCACCTAGGGCCTGGCCCAGAGCTGGGGCCCTGTTAAAAAAGTGCAGGATCCGATCCAGTGGGAACCCGGAGGCTGGACCAGCTGCCGAGTGCAAGAGTGCGGGACAGCAAACTGCACCCCAAAGCAGACACTACAGGGCCCCACTGAGTGCCCCGAAACCCTGAGCCCTTGTCCCTGGGCGCGGGCCTGGGCCCCTCCTGCGGCCCACCCTAGCAGAGGCAAGACGCTCGATCCATTTCTGCGCTTTCGGATTTGGGTTATGAAAACGACAGCCAGCTGTAAGGAGCGACCAAGATGAGGAGCAACGCTTTGGGAAGGAATCCCGTCCCGAACCCGGGTCCGAGGGGCGCGCGGCACCACTACCCACCGCGCCTGGGCTCTGGGTTGGGGGCGCGACCAGCTGGGGTGCGCGCGTCAGGCCGCTGGGGCCGAGAGCCGACGGGGGGCGCGCCCCACCACTCTAGGTGGAAGTCCGGCGGTGCGCCATCCGGGTCGGCCGCTCCCCGCGCTCTCCCGCCGGGCCGGGCGGGACAGGCAAGAGGCCGGGCGAGGCGCGCCGCCGTCAGGGGCGGCCCTGTTTACCTGGCAGCAGGAACACGTGTTGCCGGGCGCGAGCCCCGTTCCCGCACTCCATGCCGGCCGCCTTCTCCGCGGGGCGCGAGCCCGACGCCTGCAGGCCGGGTGGCGGCAGGCCTCACCCGCAGGGCGCGGGGCCTGTCACGAGCCGGTGGAAAATGGCGGGAGAAGGGTCTACTCCAGGGAGCGCGGCGCGCCGAGGCGCCGCCAGAGCCCGGGAGGCGGCCCGCGGGACGAAGTTACTTTCGTTTCCGGAGCCAGCCAGCTGCGCGGGTTACGTTTTTAAATTTAGCGCCAGGCCGAGGCGACCCGAGGGGTGGCGCGTCGCCCGCCGGCAGGGGAAGGGTCGCGGCCTCTCCCCTCCGCCGCGCGGCCAGTGGTAGGTGCTCGCCGAAGGCGCCTAGTGACGCGGCGCGCAGGGCGGCAGTCCTGGGACGCGGCGGCGGGAGGGGTCGCCTGGGCCGGCGGAGTGGTGGCGCGGCCGGCGGGTAGAGTCCCGGGGCGAGAGCCGGGGAGGCCGGGTCCCGGGGAGAGGAGCCCCAGGACAGAGGAACCTCCACCGCCGGAGGGCTGGAGCATTCGCACCTACCCGGCGGGGAGGAAGAGCCTGCAGCAGGTTGCCTGTTGAGGGCAACTCCTCTCCGATCCTAATCCTGATGTCGCTCTTGTCAGTGTATCTTGTTCAGCAGTCGCGTTCTGCGTTGTACTTGATGTCAAATATTTTGTGTTTTGTGATTCATAACGCAATGTAAGCAGTCCTCAAATTGGGTTTAGCCCTCACCACTAAAAAGAAGTTAATGTACAAATTGAGGCTCAAAATACGAATTTGTTATTTTGGAAGACTCTTGGTAATGAGTTAAAAATTACATTTGAAAAGTGATGTTTAAAAAGAGTCATGAGCTTTGGAGATTTAAACTTTGAAAAATAAAATTTTGTTTGAAAAAGGAGTGCCTGGTACAAGGTCTTTCAAAGGTGGATAATAAATACTTCCCGTATAACTTTAAAGAAAGATATATCTACCTCTCGCACCCATTTCCAGTCCCCCTCCCGGGGGGCAATTACTGTTAACAGTTTCTCCTCTGTTCTTCCAAAAATTTTCCTTGCACCATACAAGTCCATGTCTTATTGTTTTGCACAAGAGGAAGAATAATATTACATAACTTTTAATGCACTTCACTTTTCTGGAAGATAGTTAAATCTGGCAGTACTAGATCTCAGTCTTCCGAAAGGGGTTTTAACTTCAATTCCATTTCCCATGGGGGGTGGCAAATGCAGTTGAAGTTGACTGCAGAACACCCCTCTCTAGCTGAGGAGGGACATCGCAATGCCAGCGCTGGAACAGGCAGCAGATTAGTATTGCTCTGATCTTTTCCTCCCCCAATATTATACCATGGGAAAAGTGATGGTGTGTAAGCTAAATCCCTAGGCACACTGTAATCATTACTAACAGCTACAAAAGAAACGTTACCCACAGTTCCCTCTCTGACATGCAGAGTTGTTTTCATTCTTCTCTGATCCTTTCCAGCCCTTGGCTGTATGAATATGTATTTGTTATGTGGTTGTTTCACAGAATAAAGACAATTTTGTCTGCTTGTCTCCCTTAACATTGTATAAATGGGTTTTCCACGGCATCCAGAATATTGTTAATGGAGACATTATTTCACACTGTTAATGTACCAAGGTTACTTAACCATTCCCTAGTGAGCAATATTTAGATGATTTTAAACTGTTATTATAAATAGCAATGAACTAGATGTATACATAGCAACATGGGTGCTTCATATCAAGAGAAAAAAAAAAGTTAGAGACAGGACTAGATTCACAGCAGAATACCAAGTAGATAAATTAAAAACACACATAAAACAACACTATATCTTTTATAAGGATACATGTACCTTTAAGAGCATGTATCAGACACATAAAGAAATGTCTTCAAAATGGAGGA
>RCUC01136836.1:0-27943 GCA_003697995.1 Taxidea taxus jeffersonii
TCTGATCTGTGATCCCTGGATATATTTTGTATACACCCTGAAATCGTATGTAAAAATGCATGCATGGGCATATTTTCAGCCATCTGATGAAAAGAACCATTCTGGGCAAAAGGATCTTTATATTCATAAGGTTACAAAGCAAAAAATAAAGAAAAGAAATACTACGTTGTAGCATCATATTAAAATTAAGGTATGGGATAAAGTACTCTGAGATGTTTTAAAGCACAAAAAAAATCCTCCTGAAATATTTGAATTTATCTTCATGGGAAATGATTTTAGATACCTAACTTGTATAACACAGATAATGACAATAGATTCTAATCTGTGGTTATTCCTTTGGTAAAGTTTTCGTATGTTTGTGGGTACACGTGTCCATGACAGCAAGGGGGATTGGGAGAGATCCATCAGGAATATTTTTCAAGTTTTTAGACTAAAGGAAAAGTATTCAATTTCAGACCTAATTGGTAGAGTCCTGTATTGTTCAGGGAGTTTTATGATCTGCGTTTGATTCTGTACACGCATAAAGAAATATATGCAATTGTCATTTCTATTATAAATCAGAAGTAATAAAAATGGTCCTGTTTTATGGGAAATGAGTGCAGTGTGTGCTGTTTCTTTATGGCCTTTATATTTCTAGCTGGCCAAAAGACCCCTTATTTCATGCTATACAGCTGTCAGCCCAGGAAGAATCGAGAAGAAGAATGACAGAGTAAATGTGCATTGCATCTGGCATTCGTGTCCTTTCGCTAGAAAAGGTGAAGCTGGGTTAAGATCTCATCTCTTTTTGTGATGGAGAGATCAGAGTGAGGTCTTTTTACAACAACAATACCCTAGACATCCACCGCAGAGAAGAGCCAATTCAGCCTGGGAGACTCTACCCTTGCGAGAATGCAAAAAGCACCGGAAAAGCTACATGTGGGAAATAAGTTAGGTAAAAACAAGCCGGAAATAAATCAGGTAAAACTTTGACCAAATTGAGAAAAATTCCAGAAAGGACAGAAGAGTGAATGTTGAAGACTTGCTCTGCCCATACCTGTTTTTGAATCCAAAGTGTCCTTGGACAGTAAATATGAAGGTCAAAGAGGTCAAGCTTGGCTAGTCCAGTGCTTTACAAACTTAGACTGTAAACATTGTTTTACAAAATATTTTTAAACTGTGTATTTTTTTAAAGGACTTATTTTATTTATCTTAAAGAGAAAGAGGGGAAGAGCAGGAGAGGGGCAATGGGAGAGGGAGAGGACAAGCAGACTCCTGATCTTGATCTCATCATGACCTGAACAGAAACCAAGAGTCAGAGACTCAACTGACTGAGCACCCAGGAGCCCATAAATTGTGTATTTCTAAAAAACTATTCTATGTGCATATGTGCAGCATAACATGAGGTATCCAAAGGTATTATGGAATAACTAGGGTGATACAGAATAGAAAGTTGTTTCTTTAAAATGAGAAACTATGACCCATCTCCCATGCACACACACATACAGACACACACACGCAGGCAACAGAAATGGTCCACAAGAACAACCAGACAGTTTAATAGACTAAGATTTCAAAATAGGCATTATACATATATTAAGAATGAAAGGAAACCATGATTACAGAAATAAAGTGTGATGAGACTGTTGACTCAGAAAAAAAGAAATATAAAGAAAATAAAAATAAAAATAAATTGTTAAAAAAGATAACGCCTGGGGGGCACCTGGGTGGCTCAGTGGATTAAAGCCTCTGCCTTAGCTCAGGTCATGATCCCAGGGTCTTGGGATCGAGCCCCGCATTGGGCTGTCTGCTCAGCAGGGAGCCTGCTTCCCTTCCTCTCTCTCTGCCTACTTGTGATCTCTCTCTGCCAAATAAATAAATAAAATCTTAAAAAGAAAAAAAAAAAAATAACGCCTGGATGGCTCAGTGGGTTAAGCCACTGCCTTCAGCTCGGGTTATGATCCCAGGGTTCTGGGATTGAGTCCTGCATTGGGATCCTTGCTCCGCAGGGAGCCTGCCTCCCCCTCCTCTGCCTGCCACTCTGCCTGCTTATGTGCTCTCTCTCTCTCTCTGATAAATAAATAGATAGATGATAGATAGATAGATAGATAGATGATAGAAAAATCTTAAAAAAACAGATCTAAGTGAAAATTCTGGAGTTGATATATATAATAGCAGAAATAAAAAAAATTACTACAGGGGATCAACAGTAGATCTGAACAACAGTGAGGAAGAATCAATAAACTTGGAATATAGATTGACAAAGGGGATGTAATCCAAAAAGCAGAGAGAAAAAGAATGATAAAAAGTAAAGAGAGCCTTGGAGAAGCATGGGACACCATGACTGCATCAACACACGCATAAGGAAAAGGTGAAAGGTGGGAACAGATGAAAAATTGGGAAAAGGTGAAAGGGAGAAATATTTGAAGAAATATTGGCTGAAAATGTTCTGAATTTATTGGGAAACATTAAATACCCAGGAAGTTCACCATACTCTATCTGGAAAAGCACAATAGGATATACAAGAAAACTCATCATGATAAAAAATGCTAAAGGGAAGGAAAAATCTTGAAAGCAAGAAAATATGGATTTTGAGAAACAAACTGGGGGTTTTGGAAGGGACAGGGGTGAGGCGTTGGGTGAGCCTTGTGGTAGGTATTAAGGAGGGCACGTATTGCATGGAGCACTGGGTATGGTGCATAAACAATGAATTCTGAACACTAAAATAAATTAAATTTAAAAAAAAAAAAAAACATGGACTTGTCCTTTAGAGGGTTATGGAGTAACATATTCAAGTGCCCGAAGGGAAGAAACAACTGTCAACAGAGTCCTACTTCCAGCAAAGCCATCTTTCATCCAAAGGTTTCTCTCAAATAAAAAGACTTTTCTCCAGTAAAAATTGAGACATAATCTCCCTTGCCTATTTTGCTTTTGTTGCCTGTCTTTCTGGGGTCATATTGGAGGAAAAAAAAATCAGTGACTTAAGGAATGCTAAGAGGCTTCTTCTAAATATTTTTTCTAATAGTTTTACAATTCTAGGTTTTATCTGAATCTGGGCTGAGTTGATTTTTGTCTATGGTGTGGGTGTGAGATAAGGATCCAATGTCATTCTTCCATAGGTGGATATCTAGTTTTGCCAATAGCATTTAATGAAGAGAACATCCTTTCCCCATTGTATATTCTTGGTACCCTGGTTGAAGATGAGTTGACTATATATGTGTCGGCTCATTACTGGGGGCTCTATTTTGTTCTGTTGGTTTATACATCTGTCTTTATGCCAGGACTGCTTTAATGACTGTAGCTTTGTAATATATTTTGAAACCAGGATATGTGATGTCTCCAGCTTTTTTCTTGTTCAAGAGTGCTTTGATGTTGGGGTCTTCTGTGGCTCCAAATGAATTTTTGAAAAAATTGATAGCTTTTTAATTCCTGGTTCATTTCTTTCTTTTTCATTGAGGTATCATTGACATTTGTACTTTATCAGTTTTGGGTGTACAATGTAACGATTTCATGTTTGTAGACACAGTGAAATGACCACCACAATAAGTCTAGTTATCAACCACCACCAACCAGAGTTACAAAAAGATTTTTTTGCTGTGAACTTATGAGTTTATTCTCAGCAACTTTCAAGGCTGCACTACAATATTATTAACTATAGTGACCATTCTGTGCTTTACAACCCCACAACTTATTTATTGTAGAACTTTTAAGATTTTTTTCTCTATTTTTCTGAAAAATATCCTGGAATTTTAGTAGGGACTGCATTGAATCTATAGATTGCTTTGGGTAGTATGTATATTTTTACATTATTAATTTTTCCAATTTATGAACATGGCATAGCCTTCCATTTATTTGTGTCTTCAGTTTTGTTCGTGGATATTTATAGTTTGCAGTGTACAGATTTTTCACCTCTTTGGTTGCATTTATTCCTAGGTATTTTCTAATGCTATGATAAGTGGTATTGTTTTCTTAGTTTCTTTTTAGATAATTTACTGTAAAAAATTCTGCACAGCAAAGTAAATAATCAACAGACTGAAGAGGTAACCTATAGAATGGGAGGCAATATTTGTAAACCATACATCTGATAAGGAAGGAATCAATATCCAAAATATATAAGGAACTCAAACAACATAATAGCAAAAACAAATCAATAAATAATCCAATTGAAAAACATGGTCAAAGGACTGAATAGATATTCCTCAAAAGAAGACATACAAATGGGCAACAGGTGTATAAAAAGGTGCTTTGTGTCACTAGCAATCAGGTAGACAGATCAAAACCACCATGAGGGATCCCTGGTTAGAATGGCCATTATCAAAAAGATAAGAGATAACAAATACTTGTGAGGATATGGAGAAAAGGGAATCCTTGAGTACTACTGATGGAATATAAAATTTTACACCCATTATGGAAAATAGTTTAGAGATTCCTCAAAAAATTAAATACAGAGCTATACGATCCAGCAACCCCACTTCTGGGGATATACCCAAAGGAAATAAAATCTGGATCTTGAAGAGTATTTGCAGTCTTGTAGCACTATTCACAGAAGCCAAGATAGAAAACAACCTAAGTGTCCATCAACAGATGAATGAGTAGAGAAATGTGGTACATATTTGATGGACTATTATTCACCCTTAAAATAGAAGGAAACCCTGCCATGTTAACAATATAGATTAACCTGGGGGACATTATGTCAAGTAGAATAAAGATAGACACAGCAAGTTAAATACTATATGATCTTACCTGTACATGAAACTTAAAAATGTTGAACTTTAAAAAGCAGAGACTGGAAAGGTCTTTGCTAGAGCCCAAGGAGTGAGAAAATGGAAGATGCTGGTCAAAGTGCACAAAATCAGTTACGTATACTGAGTAAATTCCGAAGATCTAATATACTTCATCATGACTCTATTAATAATACTGTATTGTATACGTGAAATTTGCCATAAGAGTAGACCTTAAGTGTTCTTATTGTACACACAAAGAAGTGATAACCACGTGAAGTGATGGATATGTTAATTAGGCTGATTGTGGTAAAGATTTTACAATGTGTATGTATCTATCAGACATCACACTGCACATTTTAAACATACATAATTTTTATTTGTCAATTATGCCTCAATAAAACTTGAAAAATTTGAGATAATTTGTTGCTATGAGACCCACTTTACAAGAAATACTAAGACTATTAGGAATAATTATGTCATTATAAAAGACTGTAAATGCATATTTTTCTCATTTCTTCTAAATGGATTAAAAAAATAACTATAGACAACAATATGCATACAATGTATTTTGGCCCTATAATATGCATAAATATAACATACGTGTAATATATTTTCCAGTAAGAACACAAAAAAGATGAGAAGAATCAAAGTTGTGTTGGTCTAAGGATGTGATCCAGATTTTACCAAATCCATGCGAACAAGCAAAGAACACCAAAACGATAAATAAGGAAGTTATTATAATAAAGCTATAAACAAATACTTGTTCTTCTTTATTCCTTCACTTTTTTCAAAGATGTAAAATAATTCAAAGTAATAAATATAACAAAGTATTGTTGGTTTATAAGTTATGTAAAACTAATATAAATAATAATAATAAAACAAAAATGGGGAAAGAATAGAGCTATAGAAAAGTAACATTTCCACATATACAACATGGAACACCACTATAAACCAGTTTGACCTAATGGGTATCTGTAGAACACTCAATGACAGCAAAGTATGCATTCTTATCTCTTTCATATTTTCTATCTCTGTCTTTATGAAAGGATGCAGGAAACACATGGTGAGGCAATGGAGCATTGAACTTCCAGCTACCTGTGTCTGCCATTGGATCCAACTTCCAGGTGTCTTCTGACATGAGCCCATTTACCAGAGATTCTCCAGGTATATTCATCTTATCTCTGATAAGGGGCACATTTTTTATTTATGGGTAATTTTATCTGTTTTTACAGTGATGGGATGGTAAATTTGGGTTCAAATCTAAATTTTGAAAACTTACCCTTCCATCTTTCCAGAACTGTCCTCCACAAATTAATCCCCCCAAACACGGATTAACTTTTAGCAGATAATAGTTTACCAGTCTCCTATATTCCTCATAAAATTCCAAGTTGAAATACACATTCCACTTTTTTTTTTAAGTTTCATTTACCACATAGATTCAACTAAGTTTATATCTTGCCCTGATTCTATATTGAATAGGCCATGGAGACAATACTAGCTCAGCATGGAAAAACTTTCCACACTTTGGTTGAGTAATATAATAAACATATTTTGTATCAGATTATCATGCTTTCCCAGGTTTGGAATGAGTATCTAGAAACATTGCTTAGCTTCCATCATTCAGATGCCAGGGAGCCCATACTTGGAATCAGGAGTTACTGACACAAAGGTGTAGAGATTGCAGAGGACCTTTGGGATGGATAGTTCCAATAATATGGAGTTTACAGGGCAGTGGGAGCAGTTGTGCCAGTGGTAGCGAGTGCCCAGCATCTGGTTTCAGTGGTGCCATCAGGACAAAGGGAAGCAGTGATGGAAATGGTGTCAGAGCCCTGGCTCTGTGGCATCGCTAAATGCCCACCCTCTGAGCCAGGCTTTCAAGCCCTCCTGTTGACTCTGCCTCCTATCCGGTGTCTTAGATCCTTTTCATGAGCTCATCATGTGCCTAATTTATCCAGACTAACTCCCTGACTGATAATGATAGCCACCAGTTCTATTTTTATTAAACTGCCATTATCTGAATGTTGGGTCCCCTCAAATTCATATGTTGAAACCCTAACTCCATAAATGATGATATTAAGAGAAGGGGGCTTTAGGAGATGTTTAGGTTCTACCCTCAGAATGGGACTGGGGACCTTGCAAGATTCCTCAGAGCACTCTCACCCCTTTTACCCATGAAGGACAACAGTGAAAAGATGGCCGTCTATGAACCAGGAAGTGGACCTCACCAGACCCTGAATCTGCTGGTGCCTTGCTGTTGGACTCCCAGCCTCCAGAACTGGGAAAAATAAATGTTTATTGCTTTAAGTTGCTTTTAAGTTACCAGTTTACCAGTTGGTATTTTTGTTATAGCAGCCTGAATGAACTAACATAAGTACCTTGACAAAGGAGCTCCAACTATTTGAGGAAGGACTGAAGGAGATGTCCTGTAGTTTATATTAATATCTCAGCAATATCCACTGAAAATACTGTTATTTATGCAATATTGGTGGTACTTTTGGTATAAATAATGAGTCATGGACTTCAATAAATTCAACGAGTGCTGTGATAACAAGAAATTAAGGGAGATGTCAATTTGAAACAAATATAATTAAGATTGGGTTTTAATTCACATAGGCATTAAAATCAAGTTGGAGGAAAGGGAAGATTTTCCATTTCCTAGCTTTCAGGATTCCTTACTATGTCTTTACTGTAACTTCCTTGCCCAACACTTCCACGCTTTTCTTAAGGCATCCACTCATATCTCTGAGGTATTTACTCAAGGGTGACATCTGCCACAGAGTCTTTCCTTGGTTTCTAAGAATGTTTCATCAGTTCCTCATTCGCTGTTTCTCTATTCCAACCTGCACACTGATCATGGCACCATGATCTATTGTGTGAATTTATGTGTCTCTCTGCCTCACTCTATTAGAAGGTGAGACCCCTAAGGACTGGGATGTACCTTATATGAATCCATATAGTTAGCATAACTTAGTGTTATACTTAATTAGACTTGTTTAAATATATGTAAATATATCCCCAAAAGATTGTTATACATACTATAGTACTGGAAAAATGCCAATGAACAGAAATCTTAATGTTCTGTGAATAAACTTTTCTGGAAAGGAAAGTCATTAATCTGTTAGGTATTTGGAATTTTTCATTTATTTCTCACCTTCCAGAGTCATCAAGAAAGCCAGTGAGGCCTCCAAGATACTCAGCAAAGTCTCCAGTGCTTCTATGAAACCCACGATCATGGAAATGCCTTGATAGCATCCCTTAACCTCCACAAAGAGTGAGCATGCAGGCAACATCTTCCATGAGAAACTTCTCTTGACCATTCATTCACAAGTGTTTCTGCTGTATTTCTGTAAAACCCTATAATCACTGCAATAATAAATGGGTCAAAAATATTTATTGAATTGAACAGAACAGTTTCTGAGACCAGCTCTTTTATGTAATTTGCCTTAAATGCTGTAAGAAGATACTCTGAGTATATGGGTATGTGTACCGGTGTGCATACACGGGGGGTGGGTATCGACACAGAGATGGCACCATAAATTAATATTTGAAGCTAGGAGCTGTACCCACTGTCATCTAATTTTCTGTGCTATATTACACTAGTCACATTTCATCTTACATTGGCCATTGTAATTTGACCATAACTTGATAGAATTATTTATAATCTCACAAGGAAATACTGTTGATACACAAATCTGATTTCAATGCTTGAATTTTGATGCAATTGTCAGAAAGACAGCCCCATTACACTGAAGCCATACTTCAAAGGTCTACGCTGCATCAGCCTGTCAGATGCAATTAGAAACTTTGGAAAGAACAATGGGAAAGATTTTCAAGACAAAGCAGGATAAACTCAAATTAGTCACACCAACTTTTTATGGGTTCATAGTGCCCATCTGTGAAAAATTACGGCCCATTAGAAATGAAAATGGGTACGTTACAGAGTAAGAGAGTACTTATCAAATATTCTAAAAATGAAAGCAAATCTCTGAGCATTAATTTATTTACAGCATGAATAACTTAATATCCACCTCAGATTTAATTACAAGCCATGGTCAATTAACTAATTTAGTAACAATGTGTAAATAATGGGTAATTTCTATGCACTAGATGAAACTTTAAGAATTGTTATAATATCAAATGGATTATAAGTAATGGGATTGCCTTCCCTAACATTTCTCATGATGAAACAGAGTATCAGGAGGTTTTAGAACAGATATTTTTGTTTTAACTTTACAACTGGGACCAAATATGAATATTATCCAGGTAATTTATTTATACATTCTGGAAAAAAAAGTTAGAGAGATATCAATGAATCCATTGTCTAAATTGCATTCTTGTTGTAGCAACCTAGAAACATAATGGAAGCCAATATTTGACTTACAACATGAAAAGCACTGTTTGGAGAGCTTTTCACTTGTAAACTCATTAAATTCCTACAATAACACTTTAAGGTAGATACTATTCTAATCTTTCACTTGCAATTCAGGAACCAAGGCACGGAGATTACCCAAACATGCCCAGTTTCACAGAATCAACAGCTGAGCTGGGATCCACTCAAAAATTCTGACTCTAGAGTCTGCCCTCGAAACTGATGGACATTACATAGAGCAATTCAACAGTCTTACTTAAAACAGAAATCCTAACAAAGACATGATAATGCTCTGATCAACATTAAGAGATGCTTTTAAGGTAGGCAGTTGTCATAACGGTAATTATCACTCTAATGGAAAACTAACCTCTCAGTTTAGGAGCTTTATTATTTCTCAGGTGAAAAACTGGGCTCCTGGGAAGGATTTCTGCTTAGTTGAGTGAGAATCTCTGACCTCTAAGCAACTCAAGTGCTAATTTTCTTGTTTCTTTATGCCCTGCTCGGCAGAAATTAGCAATGTCAATGTATCAATTAGAGCAAGTCATGTTTTAGAAAGTTAGTAAGGTCTAAATTTGACTTTTGCCTTTGTTACTTGCTAACTTTGAGATTTAGGTAGACGTCAGTCTGTGTTTGACATAATTTAACTTTCTTCTCACATAGTAGGCATATTTGGAGGAGATAAACCCTAAATACTCTTGCTTTGCTCTTTAAATTTTGCAGTTATCAGTTAAAAAATGCAATTATTTGTCCAAATAAGGCAGGGAAGTTGTAGTTGACGTTTTAACACTGTTTTGATTTCCAATATGGTTTTTGTTACGCAGTTTATACAATAATTTAAGATGAACAAAAGGAGGTTTTTTATTTTTGGTTTAGTTTTTATCCTTTTAAAATGAATACTTAATCTCATTCCAAAAAAAAATCAATGAGTTGCTACTGAAAAAAGAAAATGCTTCTTAAACGCTCCTTTGAGTCAAAGCTTTGAAGCAGAATTTAGTTAACTTGCAAGTTAATTTTTTTTTCTATGCCATCCTGCAGGGCACTTTATAACAAAGAACTCAGTATTTTGTGAATGTTTTGGCCTTAACAAGTAAATATATCTCTTATGCTCTCAATATAACCATAGCTAAGAGCAGTTTGCCCAGCTATTCCCTCTAATAACTTGTGTCTGAATAAACTAATCCCCAAATGTCTCTCTGTGGCATCCCTGAGCCCCAGGGGAATTCTTAGCCAGGATGCTTCTGACTCCTGCTAAGAATACCTGTTTCCTCCATACAGTAAAATTACAAGGCTTCCTAAGAAATGTGCTTACATGTTAGACTGAATTTCTCATCAATGTGTAGATATTTAACTGATGTTTTTGTCAGGATGGTAAGCAGAAATTTTAGGCGTAAAAGCATTCTACCTTGGGCAAGACCATGGATAAGGACTCTTCTTCAAATAAATTCAATTAAAAATTTACACACACACACACACACACACATTATAGATACAGAGTAGCTACATCGAATGAAAATTACAATATTTGTTCTTGCTTGTCGAAAATGTTTTTTGGACTCTTATCCTTTTCCCAAAGGGGACGTGACTTCTATCCAGGTCATTTGTTACATACATTAAGAGACCTAATTAGACTCTGTGACAGGCTCTTGAAGTGGTTCACACCAACTGAGACAAGAAGATGTGTAATGCAGTTAATAGAATGGAAGAACTAGGTTTTGAAATAGACACTATTGGGAGCAGATCTCACTTTATCATGTAGAAACTCTTTAAACGTGGCCAGGTGTTCAACCTGTACAAAGCTCAACTTCATGGTGTATGAAATGAGCATAATGACAGCTAATAGTTCGTTGTAAAAATAAGAGGCTTAGTCATTAGCAGAGTGCCTTTCACACAATAAGCATTCAATAAATATCAGCTATTCCATCTTGGAAAGAAGGGGAATAGGAAAAGTTCTTTAGAGGTTAGAGCACTTTAACTAGTTGGGCCTGAATGGATATGTGAAAATACTAGGAGAGGTTTTTAAGAGAAAGGAATAATCTTGATAAGGACTAGGAGGAAGGTTTATACTCAACTTATGCAATAAAGGAAGAGTTCGTTCAGGTTAGATAACAGACCACCTGAATACACACTGAAAGAAGTGTATGGTACGTTGTCCCATCAGTTATCAAAAGCTGTTTTAAAACCTTCCTACTTAACAGTAAGGTTTTCTGATTCTCTATGTCCAGTAGAGAGAAAGGAATCCGAAAACTGCCGAAAAGATTGAATCAGTCCCATGAGGATAATAGGCAAGAATATCCTATAGACACATATCCTTAGAAAACATTAGTATTGTTACAAACCATTAAATTGCAGATTAGCATTCAACAATGAAATAAAGTGTAATAAGCATCTAAGCTCAGAAAATGGTCACGGGGGACAGTTCTATTTATTTTTGCTCCCTACATGATATTCACGTATTTCTTGGAGAAGTCATGCTGATAACACAAACTTTCATTAGAACAATTGTAGTACCATTAAAAGTGTGTGAGACAAACATTTATAAATAAATCATGAAATAGAAGCTGTACATTTTCAACAACTGATACCCATAGAAAAAAGAAATGCTTCTGAGTGAAATAGCTACATATTTTCATCATGCCCCTCTTTCTTCTTTCTAGAAAACTGGAAGGACAAAAATTGGCAGAAGATTCCCTTAATCTGGCATACATTTCTAACAGGCTTATACATGATTCACTGGAAATGTTGAAAGTCAATATGCAGAAGATTCTGACTTGGGCTAATATGATCTTTGTTCTTTCAACATGGCTTTTCGATTCCACCACTACCTGTCAGGAGGATAAAAACTTGACTCTTTAAAATTATCATTTATGTGCATTTATATGTCTTTTATTGGTGCCAAAACACCTCTTAAAGGAAAAAAAAAAAAAACACCAAAAAACCAACCACTGAATCTAATTCTCCCTTTTTTTCTTGTTTACTTTCCATAAAGTAACAAACATTTTCCCAGCTATGTCTACTGAAGAATTTTATCATACATACATCTTTTTCACTGAACATAGACACACAATTTCCTTACTCACAGAGAAATTTTTAAGCAGTCCCGTCTCACTGATCAGAATTTCTGACTTCAATTCATAAAGAAATCTCACTTTGAAGCAGCTTGATATTTGTGTCCAAAAGGAGGATACATTTAGAATTATGACAAAGCCACTGCTTCACATGCTGATAGAAAAATGTGTGGGTTATCCCACCATCTAATTTTTGTATTTATAAGATCTGCTTTATAAATATCAGAATTCAATCAAACATTTGATCACTGGGCTACAAAAGAATTTGAAAGCCTAGAAATCTATTTTTATTGTGAAGTTGATTCATTTTAAAAGTGCATATTAGAAGACAGACCACTGTATAGCTACAGTTTGATTATGGCAACAAATAAAACATGATGCCATCTTCAAGAAGCTTCCATACTGGAAGACAATACATGCCAGGAACTTATTTTTTTATACACATATAATATATTATTAGCCCCAGGGGTACAGGTCTGTGACTCTCCAGGTTTACACACTTCACAGCACTCACCATAGCACACACCGTCCCCAATGTCCATAACCCCACCACCCTCTTCTTACCCCCCTCCCTACGGCCCCCCTCAGTTTGTTTTATGACATTAAGAGTCTCTTTTGGTTTGTCTCTCTCCCGATCCAGTCTTGTTTCATTTATTCTTTTCCTACCCCCCTAGCCACCCCCCCAGTTCCATCTCCACTTCCTCATATCAGGGAGATCATATGATAGTTGTCTTTCTCTGATTGACTTATTTCGCTCAGCATAATACCCTCTAGTTTCATCCACGTCGTCGCAAATACATGCCAGAAACTTATGATAGCATTATTTGTAGGGGTGAAAAAGTGGATAGGAGAGTCCTATTAAAACTTTTGTGCTTGAGGGGCGCCTGGGTGGCTCAGTGGGTTAAAGCCTCTGCCTTCAGCTCAGGCCCTGATCCCAGGGTCCTGGGATCGATCCCAGGGTCCTGGGATCGAGCCCTGTGTCGGGCTCTCTGCTCAGCAGGGAGCCTGCTTCCCTTCCTCTCTCTCTGCCTGCCTCTCAGCCTGCCTGTGATCTCTGTCAAATAAAGAAATAAAATCTTAAAAAAAAAAAAAAAAAAACTTTTGTGCTTGATACACTAAAGCCAGAAGACTTCAAGCAGGTACTCTATTCACTATACATGTCTACTAAATTAACTCTTTGATAGATTACAAAGTTAGAAATATGTTTAGGATATATGTTCTCTCAGTTGAAATTTCACATAATTTTAACAGACTTATAAATTAGAAATAAAAGACGATGTGTATATATTTCATTTATTGCCACTGTGATACTTATCTTTAAACTGTATCTTTATGTGTGGGTATGTGTATATGTGTGTGTATGTTCACCTCTTCCTAGTTTTGAATTTTAGGTGGCATGTAGACATATAATGAAATAAAAAATAAATATTTAAAGATACTTAGGGGAAGGGGAAAGACTGGTGGGAAAATAAAATAAAGCTAAATGTAAAGGAGGTATAAATAAATGAATGTCATAAAAATTTTATATGGTACAAAGGCAGGGTATAAACGACTTTAAATTCCCTAACAGCTATATCATGTGATCACTTAAAAGAACTGTGATACCTAAAAGGAACACAAGACAGAATAAATGAAGCAATGTTTTCAGTTGTGCAGAAAAAACATAAATGCACTTTCATAATGCACATAAATTATGATATAAAAGTCAAGAGATAAATCTTATAAAATTCATTGATACAAATATATTTATACTTACTAATGGAAACACTTTCCTACTCATGGCTTACATCATGAATAAAGATATTCATTCATATATTCAACCACTCATTTCAAGAAACCTTGAAAGAATGAATGCCTACCAAGGTACTAAAGATACTCACAGCAACTGTTCTCACAGAGCTTCCATTCCAGGGGGTATGAGAGGGAGCAATCAGATCACTATATACCAGATAGTAAGAGAACCACAGCAGAATAAATCAGATTAAGTGGAAAGAAAATAAAAGGAGAAGTGTGTGGTTGGGCACACTGTGGTAACTGGATTGCTTGGGATAATCTCACTGATGAGAATATTTAAACCAATAGGACAAGTTGAGACATACCTCACGTGAGAGAAAGAGGCATATACATATTTGGGATAAGCTCTTAGGGGCAGAGTTAAAAGTAAATGCAAAGGAAACAGAATACAGCTTGAATTTTGAAGAAACTACAAGGAGCCCGGGTGTGTGGAGGGGCATGCGTGAGAGGAAAAGTAGCTGGAGAAAATGTCAGAGTAGGCACTGTATTACGTGGGTCCCGAAGGCTATGTCAAACATATGAAGTTGTACTCTGCCTGCGATGTCATGCCCTTGGAGTTCTGAGTAGAGTAGTGACAAGAGGTGACTTCTCTTTAAAAGAATTAGTTCCATGATTTTGTGACAAAGGCATGCAGTTAAAGAAGGAGAGAGGTTGAGTAAGGGTTATAGCACTCAACCAGAGAAGAGATGATGAGCTCGGGTGAGAGAGGGAGAGAGATAAAAGTTGTTTTGAATCAGGATCTATTTTGAAATTAGAGACAAGACTGATGAAGGACAGAGTGTCAAGTGTAAGAAAAAGGAGAAGTCAAAGATGTCTCTTGAACAGAAGGGAACTGTGGCTAACTTCAGTTGCACGTTGGGAATTAGAAAAGCAAGTGTCAGGACCAAGGTGCACTTTGTGGCACAGGAAGTTAATATTTATTAGATAGTTTTCTTCAGCGTCTTGATTTCAGGGAAAAATTGGTCTTGGAGACACAATTTTAACATCATCAGAATATACTGAAAATCTAGTGGACTGGATGAACATGTGAGGAGACAGATCAGAATGGAAGGTTAACTAAAAGCAGACTGTTGTCCAAAAGTCAAGGGAAACAAAAATCTCAAAGAGGGATAATTCAGTATTGCTAATAGTTTTAATAAAATAAAGAATTGCTATCATATCTTGCTATCTGGAGAACATTAGTGACATTCAAAAAGGGGTCTTGACTGGAGTTGGGACAAAACCCTTAGTTGGTGTGCAGGACTAGGGAAAAATGAGAATATTGACTCTATCAATGCAATTAATCCAATCAGCTCTCGCTTTATTGACGAAGCAGCTCAAAACCCTGGGCCATATCTACATTGTATGTTGTGTTACATGGACCTCCATGCTTCACCACTGTAAGTGCTCTACTGCATTTTTTTTTTTTTTTACATTTGCTTTGTTCCGGTAGTCCTATTCTTTGAAAGAGAATACTAATCTCAAGGATGCCACCATAACGCTTGCTTTTAAACTGAATGTGTTGAGTCAGCTAGTCACGACTGTCTAATACTTGTTTTAGTTCTGGTCCCTAATTCTAAAATTTGTCCTTTACATGGTCAGAATCTTTTTTTTTTTCCCTTAAGTTATAACTTTCAGATCCTATTAATCTTTGATTTTGCTTTCAAATGTAAGCATTTTATTCGTCTACTAAACAAGTGGGACAATGGAAGCCAAGTCAATAATCCGTGCTATGCTTTACTTTCTGCCACTCCAATGTACTGGCTTCCATTGTATTCCAAAAAATGTATATTCTTTAACACACAAACATGAAAAAGGGAATCTTTCTGGAATCACATAATCATATATTGTAAAATAAGAAACACATCAAGCCTGTATGAATAATAGTAAAAGGCACTGAACAGAAAGACTTATAATACATTTTAACATCTATAATTTGAAGCTCATATACTGTAGATCTCATATAGCTGCTTTTTCTCTCATTTTAAAAATGAGCATTCTGGGGTGCTTGGGTGGCTCACTGGGTTAAAGCCTCTGCCTTCGGCTCGGGTCGTGATCCCAGGGTCCTGGGATTGAGCCCCACATCGGGCTCTCTGCTCTGTGGAGAGCCTGCTTCCTTCTCTCTCTCTGTCTGCCTCTCTGCCTACTTGTGATTTCTGTCTGTCAATTAAATAAATAAAATCTTAAAAAAAAAAAAAGAGCATTCTGTGTTTCTGATTGCACATGCTAGGAAGTCCATCCTAAAAACAGTTCTTCTAAGATTTGCAAGAGACGTAAGGATACAGGGCAAACAAACTGTGTTCCCTCAAATTAGAGAGCTAGAGAGAGACAAGCACATATAGGGAAGGAGTCAATGCTTACGGGACCAGAGATGTGAGCAGAAACTTCATTGGGAGCCATTAGGGCAGTAGGGAAACCTTAACTGTAATTGATGAATTGCTGGAGGCTCCCTGTGGACAACTCTGATTGCTAAAAGTCTCCAGGGAGACCCAGTCACCGGGAGCGCCCACAGTTTTGTGAGCATCACCTTCCATTGCTCAACCACTTTCTCACAGTAAATACTGGAGAAAAATCCACTCTTGCTTGCACAAGGGGAAGAGGGAAGGAGCCATTTTGAAATATACCACAACATTCTCTTCTTAACAAGGTCTTCATCCAGGAGAAACTAGTTAACCTGGCCCTCCCCTACTGGCCTGGAAGAAAGGAAATACCCAACTCCAGCCCACTTAGCATTCCTATGTCAAGTAAGGGGGTGGCGTGGAGGGTACGGTCATATATGAGTTCATAGTACAGAGTAAAAGCCTGATTCTCAATCCTAGGACTGTAGAACTCATCTCCTCTTCTACTCATCTCCTCACCACTACATTTTTCTTCTTCTTCTTCTTTTTTTTTTTTTTAAGATTTTATTTATTTATTTGACAGAAAGAAATCACAAGTAGGCAGAGATGCAGGCAGAGAGGGGTGGGAGCAAGCTGGCTCCCTGCTGAGCAGAGAGCCTGATGCGGGGCTCGATCCCAGGATCCTGAGATCATGACCTGAGCCAAAGGCAGAGGCTTAACCCACTGAGCCACCCAGGCCCCGGATTACATTCTTAAAGGTCAGTTTACAGCAGTTTCTTCTGGGCAATACCTCATGTCTGGCTATCAAAATATATATATATGTATGTATATACATATACACACACACACACACACATATATATGTGTATCTATATAGTTAGATAGATATCTTCTCCATACTAAAATCATTTCAATATTCCCTTAATTGTTCTGAGAGATTTCCTTTTAATTTTTTTTCACAAGATAACTCTCACAGAAATTTGAGATTTCATTTGAAATAAAGTGTGTGATAGATTGAAATCTGTTTATGTTTGTTAAACAGGTAATTCCCTTCCCCAACTGATTTACAATGCAGCGAGTTTAACAGTAAGGAAAAGTTGATACAGAATTTTGGCATTCTCATTCTCAGGAATCACATTTGTAATAGTTCACATATTTTCTGTACATGTTCTCACACGACCAGATGTTATTCACCTTTTAAAATTACACTTTTTGTTTTCTCATGGGACGGACATTTTTCCACAAAGAGGCAACATTTACAACATTTCCCAGTCGATGAAAAGACAGCAACAAAGCACTTTTCAAATGAGACTGGATTTCTAAATCATCAGCCACCTCACAAAGCTTTGTTCAAATTCATATCTCAGAATAATTGCAAATTACTACATGCCATGTAGTAATTATTAGGGCATGAATTAAGACCATGGCTGAGGGGAAAGGAAGGGAGGAGCTGGATTCAAAAGGTATTAGAATATTCTGACTCCTTCTCCCTCTAGAGATCCGCATATTAAATCTCTTGTGTTCAGGGGGCCCCTGGGTGGCTCAGTCAGTGGGTTAAAGCCTCTGTCTTCAGCTCAAGTCATGATCCCAGGGTCCTGGGATCGAGCCCCACTTCAGGCTCTCTGCCTAGCAGGAAGCCTGCTTCCTCCTCTCTCTCTGCCTCTCTCTCTGCCTACTTGTGATCTCTGCCTGTCAAATAAATAAATAAAATCTTAAAATAAAAAACAAATAAATAAATAAATCTCTTGTGTTCCTATTCTGTGCCCTCAACAGGCCTGACAATTCTTTCAGCATTATTACCACTTTGTGTGAGCTGCTGTGTTAATGGTGCCACCCATATTAAGTCAAGGAGTCTTCCTTCACCTTCCATGCTTTAAAATGTGCAGGCTTTATTTTTCTATTTCCCTTCCCACAGGGAAAAAGATTCATGGGGGATTTTTGTTTTCAGGGCTAAAACTCTCCCTCCATTCACCGCCAGCAATGATGGCTATGCTTTTATTGGGTGTTTAAGAATTTGGACATTAGTTTGGGAAGCCTTGCTAACTTTAGAATTGCTATCCAACCTTAAGATACAACTCTAAGCTCAAATTTTTGGAGTTTGTCTCAAAAAAAGTCTGTCTAAATCTTTCCAGTCTAAACACCTTTTTATAATCTGTAATTGCTTTTTTAAAACATTTATTTATGTATTTATTTATTTATTTGACACAGAGAGAGAGATGGCAAGTAGGCAGAGAGGCAGGCAGAAAGAGAGGAGGAACCAGGCTCCCTGCTGAGCAGACAGCCCTATGTGGGGCTCAATCCCAGGACCCTGAGATCATGACCTGAGCTGAAGGCAGAGGCTTAACCCACTGTGCCACCCAGGCACCCTGTAATTGCTTTTGACAGTAGAAAATATTTAGTATATATTTTGTCACTTATACACATATTATTTTTTACTATTATAAAAGCAACTGTTTTTCATAAGAAAATATTACAAAATACA
The DNA here is from genome assembly GCA_003697995.1 of Taxidea taxus jeffersonii. Classification (NCBI taxonomy): domain Eukaryota; kingdom Metazoa; phylum Chordata; class Mammalia; order Carnivora; family Mustelidae; genus Taxidea; species Taxidea taxus. Next base: position 18,729 of record RCUC01136836.1, read on the forward strand.
AAAATCTCAAAACCACTGAAATCACTATGAATTGACTACTTCCAATTTTTAAAATATTTGTGTGGTTTCTTATTTTTAAGTACCACAAATGAAAATATTGACAATAAAACATTCATTTAAGTCCATATCCATACCCTTAATTACATTCTTATTTTTAATTCCCTGAATGGAATTACTAGTTCAAAGATATATACACATGATAGCTCATGGTCCATATTTCCAAATCATTAACTGCAGAGGTAGTGAGAGTGTCCATTTTCTTGGGTCCTTGCCCAGACTGGTTATTACTGTTAAAAAATTTTTTTGCCCATCCATAGTAAAAATTGATAATCATTACCCAGATTTGAATTTTGCTGTTTACTGAGATTTGGCATATATTCATCAAATCTACTTTGCATTTATCTTTCTTTAAATCAATCTCCAACTTATATATAGAAATAAGGGCATTTGTAGCTTTAAAAAAAAAGCCCTCAAAAGAGGAGCTTTTTGTACCAGAAACTGAATTTATCTGCAGGTAAGTGTCCTCCCAGCTTATGCTGTGTAGAGCTGATTTACACAGCAAATATTCACGGACCCAACCTCTTCACTCCTTCCGGGTTGTCTGAGTGAGAAGCAGTGAAGCTGCCAGACCCAGATTTCCCAGGGACAGCTGATCTGTGGTGCAGAGCTGACCTTTTCAGTTCTGGGGGAGAGGGCCATGTGTGCTCCTGTGCTCTAGATGTTTACTTTCCTTGAGAAGTTCCTGTGCAGATGAATTTTGCAACAAGGGCTTTATAATAGAATCCAAAGTTCTTAATTGCCAATTATGGCTTGGTCTTCATTTCACACCATCATGGGAATAGGAGAGATGGGATTGAGGATCCCAGCCTGTTCAATTTAAAAGTGGAAGAAATTTAATTTGCTCAAATCACATTTCTCCTAAGGATAGGCCAGACACAGCCTCATCAATGACAGAGTCCATTTTTCCAAAAACACATTTCTTCAGTAGAGAAGGACTTAATCACAACAGGAATGAATACACCGTGAAACTTCTAAAGCTCCAAATGCTCCTTTTAATTTCATTTCCAAGGTCATTTACCACTTGCATCCTGTTTGGATCAGGGAGTTTTATCTTCCAACACTGAATTGACACATTTCCTCATGGGAACCGTGTTCTCTTATACAGTAAGGTTTACATACTAATCTCTTTCTAATTACGCCCACTGACACTAATCATAATCGCAACCACAAAGAATTGCACGACAGGAAGTAATTCTAGGGCTCACCTGACTCATCGCATTGGTTTGCAGGTTCCAATAGAAATTCCAAACGGGGTGTGTTGAGATGGTGACATTTGTGTCTTCCACAATAAATGCGGCTGCATCTCAGAGAGGACTGTGTCCCATTCGTCTATATATCCCTAAGACTTAATGTGGCACTTGTCACCCACCTAGAAGGAGTTATTAAACAGCTACGGAATATGAGCCTTTCTAAAAGTTGAATAGAACTTCCTGGACGGCATCAGAATTAGAGTAGTGTAACAGCAGATATTTTATTATGATTACAAAACCAATTTCTGTTTATAGTGAAGAAAAAATTCTTAGATACTGAATGTGGTTCCACATAACAGGCACAGAATCTAAGAATCTGGCTTTTTATAGAACACCACTGAAATCATCTTGAAATACCGGTGTGTATAATCTTACTGGGAAAACACTCCCCTATTTGGTTGCTATATCCCCTATTTGGTGGTTGTATCATCTTCCTTCTTAGGAATAAAAAGAAATTAAGGGAAAATTAGCCTGACTCTACCCCCCCCAAAAACTCATTCACATTTGAAATTTCTTCATCTATCAAAAACATGGGAAGTTTCAATACGTAAAAATGAGGAGGGGAGTCAGTTTAAATGAATACACAATTTCATGCTTTTCATGGAATGTTGGCTTGCCAGATAAATGGCAGAACAATTCCAGAAAAACGTTCCAGATTAATCAACAGATCAAGGCCTGGTGCAGCAAAATATCATAGCTTTTCTCATCTTGTCTGGAAGATCTTAATGTCATTGCTCATTAAATGGATAGCAACTTTTAGACATGGACACATTTATTTATTCAGTTAATGTTAACGGAGCACTTACTAGGTGCCAAGGGTTCCTGAGGTGCTGCAGACACAGAAGTGAATAAAGCACATTTAGTGACCTCAAGAAGACCAGAGCACTTTGGCAGCAGGTAAACATTTTAAAAAACAATTATATTGTGTCAGGTAAGTGCGGGAAGAGCAAGAAGTAGCTGATGTTATGACCGCACCTAATCCAGCTTGAGTTTATTGGTAAAGTCTTCTCAGAGCTCATGTCCATCCAAGTCTTGCCTGAAACAAAATGGCCACTAACCAAACCGTAAGCAGGTTGGCCTAGGAGATACGGTGCGATTCAGCTGGGGAGTTGAAGCGAAACCAAACAAATGAAAAAACGATCACAGCTGGAACAGAAGTGTTCAAATGGCTTCAGACAGAAGTCTAGAACTGTCATGAGACATGGGGCAAGTCACAGACTCTCTGAGCCCCCGTTTGCTCACTGGCACATGTAGATAATATTATATATCTCACGAGGTTATTGTGAGGATTGGAAAAGAGAGCAAAAATGAAGATGCTCAATTACTTCTCCTGGAAAAAATGTCATCAAATAAACAAAGCTTAGACTAAGCTGAATCACGTGAGCAAATGTAAGATACAACAGATGTATAAGGCGCGCATTCTTTCTTGTGAGTACATATAGGCTAGGTCAAAAGAGATATACAGATATAATAAAAATATATATAAAGTCAATATATCCTGTGATACATAAATGTAACATATACTTAATATATAACATGTAATGCAATTTGACATTAGTATATACTATAATATATATTTAATACAAAATATACTGCATTTTCTGTAATTGAATGCTGTCAAGTAATAGGGAAAATATTGCTTTAAAAAATCAACAATGCCATGAACATTAAAAACAAGAAAACTGATTGCTAATATTTATTGAGACCTTAGTGTATATCAGAAACAGAGCTTGAGAACTTGATGCGCTGTCTTCACTTGTTATCACACAAATGCTATGAAGTAGCTGTTACCCTCATTTTACAGATAAGGATATTGAAGGTCAGGGAATTAAAAATACAACTCTAAAAACATGTTATACTTCAGAGCCAGAATTAAACCCCAGGTCATACCCTTAACCATTCTACCAAGTTAAAAGAAAAACAAAAACAAAAATAAAGAAACAAAACACCAAATGGAATAAGGAAATCATAATTGGCTGGTGGAAGAGCTAGAATTCTGCCCTCAGCTTTGGAGAAAATGGTTTCCTCCTTCCTCCCTGATTGCCCCTGTTCCTCCCTCCTTCCCTATTTCATCTCTTCTTTCCTTCCTTCCTTTCTTCGTTCCTTCTTTCGTTCCTTCCTTCCTAGACATAATACCATTGTTCATATTTAAGAGCTGTGATTTACAAATTCTTTCAGCATATATTTTGTTTAAAATTTAATCTGGGGTTCAAATATCAAAAATCCAGATTTAGAATGAGGCAAGTGAAGTCTTCATTTTGGAGACAATGCCAAAAATACTCAGTAGTGAAGATAAGTAATATTTAATGTAATATTTTAAAATATTAAAAAATCCATAATCCATGGTGAACACATTGTCGACATTTTAAATAAAGGTAGGATCTGACACTGTATTTGCCTGATCTTACCTCATTCAAGCAGTGATAGCCATGGTTCTAATAAAACTATATTAACAAAACAGATGCCTACTCTATGAGCCATAGGTAACCTATTTGATTTTTTTTTTAAAGATTGCATTAAATATTCCTTATGTCAATTACTGGTTTTTTTGGCATCCCCTTTCAACCGTGTGCCCAGGGCAAATGCCTCACTCAATTCTTCCTAGTCCTAGCTGAATAATCTCAAGACAAAGCCTAATGATAAAACTGGTCCAAATGCAGTGCTTTGGGTTAAAGTGGGGTAGGAGACCCAAAAGCTTCCCCAGTGGAACTTGGTTAGCTCTTTTCCACCACCTCTATTCCCTTTCCCACTGCACCACACCTGCAGCAGCTGAGGTCCACAGACCCCAAGACTGAGGAACTTCAGGGAACATCTAAACTTGGATAGCATTCAATCTGGGGGAAATGGAGCTCCTTCATGTAGAATCTGAATGCCTAAATAGGAAAAAAAAGCATAATATCAGAGTAGTTTAATTCCTGCCTTATGACTCCAATACAGCAGAGATGAAATTTAAATGATAGGTAAAGAGTTGCTTTCCAGCTACATCTTGAGTCTCAAATCCCCCTTCTTTTTGTCCCACTTGCATTTTTTGTTTGTTTGTTTTGTCACGGTTTTATGTCACATTTCTATTTCAAATGCAATAACTGGTGTGTGTGTGTGTGTGTGTGTGTGTGTGTGTGTGTGCAGGCAGTCTAACACTAAGATTTGTTGACCCGCCTTCAGGTTGGTGTTTAATTAACTAAAGTTCAAAGACATATTGGAATTATGAATGTATTTTCTCCTCAAAAATCCCTTCTTGAGAAGAAAGAACAGTGGCTCCAAGAGCAGGCCAGAGGTGAGCAGCCTGAGCTTCTGGGGGACCCTGGCTCTTTTATCGCTGAGGCTCATCAGAGGACTTGATCTTCACTTCTCCTCTGGGACTGGCTGATAACCACCTTTCTTCTGTTTAATAGCTGTTTCCACACATACCGTGTGTGATTCTTACTGTGTGGCCACACAGCAGCCTAACTACTGACACCCGAAGGCTCTATCCCTTTCGCCCCCACAACAATCCACATGTGTACCCCAGAGACAGCTGCAAAGATGAGATCTTTAGCTGAAAGACTCTCAGCATTTTTGTTTTTCCTTTCTTTGCCTAAATGCAATTTTCTCAGCCAAGAGTCACCTATCACTGGTCCTAAAAACCTCTAGAACTCTAATCCTTGGAATGTTGGCAACACAATTCCCATAATAGGATATTCTCGCCCATTCATCTGTTTAAGGGTCCTGTTACAAGAAAATGATACCCCACTTTCTTAAACAGAACTATAATAACTTTGGGGACTTTCATTTCTGTTGTACCACACACCACAAATTACCTCAGTTTCATAGGCAAATTGGGGACTTTTTTCCTCCTTGTCTCTACCCTAGTGTGCAAACTATGTGTCTCTATCATTCAATAGAGTAAAAGAAATACTACAGTTCAATTTGTTAATAGTGTATAGAAGGATGGGGCGCCTGGGTGGCTCATGGGTTAAAGCCTTTGCCTTCAGCTCAGGTCATGATCCCAGGGTCCTGGGATCAAGCCCAGCATCAGGCTCTCTGCTCAGCAGGGAGCCTGCTTCCCCATCTCTCTCTGCCTGCCTCTCTGCTTACTTGTGATCTCTGTCTGTCAAATAAATAAATAAAATCTTAAGAAAAAACTGTATATAGAGGGACACAATCTATACTCTGGTTTACCTCTTAAAGGCTATGTAAACCTCGACAATTTTCTCAGGTAGACAAAAGCCAAGGATGTCCTTATAACATCCCACAAAGGATTATTATGAGTACAAATTGCATTCACAGCCATGATTTGAGGGCTGAACCAGTATTAATTGGGGACTATTTAATTTTGTGACCCTGTCTTCAAAGGAGACCATGGGGCCAGTTGCTGAGTGTGTGTGCAATGTTGTGTTTAAGTGATGAGGTCACAGCCTGATCATTTTCCCCACGGAGAGGGCTTCTGATGAGTAATACTGAACGTATAGAGTTACCAGAAGCAAAGGTATAAGAAGTGAACAAAGCTGGCAACAACCAGGAGTAATTCCTAATCACTGAGTGATTAGTCTTTAGATTTATTTAGAATATAATATTTTAGTCTTCACATTTTGGGTAGAGGGCAAGATTATTATTTCGGAGTGGACACACAGACTCCTGGGAAATATGGAGCAAGAGAAACAGCCACAGATATTGATTTCCCAGGGTGCGCAAAAGATGTCCCGAACCTCACTGCCATGCTTTGTCTTTAAAATATGCATACCTCGGGGCGCCTGGGTGGCTCAGTGGGTTAAAGCCTCTGCCTTCGGCTCAGGTCATGATCTCAGGGTCCTGGGATCCAGCCCCGCATCGGCTCTCTGCTCAGCGGGGAGCCTGCCTCCTCCTCTCTCTCTGCCTGCCTCTCTGCCTACTTGTGATCCCTGTCTGTCAAATAAATAAATAAAATCTTTAAAAAAATAAATAAAATAAAATGGGCATACCTCATGGTAAACAGGGTGCTCTTTTCTGGTGGGGAGCTGGAGGAAACATAACTTCTTATTTACTGTCTGTATCCATGTAATAACCCTTTCCTGAACTTCTCTACCCCTTAGGCTATTAAATAGGCAGTAGGGATATAAAAGCTGTGAGTTTCTGATCCTCAATGAACTAGTAATGCACTAATGGTAAGTGACGTGTAAACTGCAAGTGCAGTAGAGATAAGACGGGAGCAGGGAGTGACGAATAATAATGCACAAATATATCTTTTTCAAAGGCCTTTCTTGTCTGTTCTCTCCATCACCACCCCAAATCTGTACTGTGCACTGCATGCATTCACTCATTCTCTGTGGTGGGCATTTGCTCTGCTCTCTAGCTGCCTCACAACTTCCAATATCCTCCTCCCATCACTGAGGGGCCTTCCTGCCCTGGTTTACATTTCCATCTTTCTTTCCAAAGGTTTGAGTTAGGTGTCATGGCGAATCTAAAATACTGACTGATTTCTTTTTGTGTTTCTTTTGTTTTTCCAAATGAGGCTTCTTAAATATTCTTTTTGAAAAAGCACTTTATTTTTATTTTTCCCCAAGTTAATCTATTTTTATGGCTTTACTGAAATATGATGGACAAATGAAAACTGTATGTATTTAAGGTATCTAAGTGACATATATACACATAGTGAATATATACATATAGTGTATATATGTTCATTATATATATATTATATATATTCATTATATATGTATAGTATATATGTAGTGAAATGATTACCACGATCAAGCTAATTAACACATCTATCACCTCCCATAGTTATCTTCATGTGTGTGTAGTGAGAACGCTTGAAATCTACTCTGTCAGCAAATTTCAAGTATGCTATGTAATACATTAGGTCCCCAAGCCTTATTCATCCTATAACTGAAAGTTATTACCCTTGGTCAATATCTATCCTGCCCCACTCCCCACCTCCACAGCCCTGGTAATCACCATTCTACTCTCTGTCCCTATGAATCTGACTTTCTTTTTTAAGATTGCACATATAAATGAGAACGTGATGTTTTCTATGCCTGAATTATTTCATTTAGCATGATTCATTTCCCCATTAAATCATCAGAAATTTGTTGAACACTTGCTCTGTGCTGAACACTGCCTTCAATGCAAGGTCTGGGAAAGACATTCAACATGAACGTGGCCTTCCCATCTGTCCTTTGCTATCTGTGTGACCTTGAGAAAAATTACCGAATCCTCAAATCCCAGGTATCTTAGCTTATTAACAACTTACCACTTTCAAAAGTGTTCTGGTTTAGATGGTTTCTAAGGATAAGTGCTCCACAAATTTCTGTTAAATTGTCACCTGGGTGGCTCAGTGGATTAAGCTTCTGTCTTCAGCTGAGGTCATGGTCTTAGGGTCCTGAGATCAAGCCCCACATCAGGCTCTCCACTCAGCGGGGAGCCTGCTTCCCCCTGTCTCTCTGCCTGCCTCTCTGCCTACTCGTGATCTCTCCCTCTCTCTCTCGTCAAATAAATAAATAAAATCTTTAAAAAATATATAAATAGAGACAAATTACAAGCATATCTAACATTTAGCTCAATCTTCGGGGAAAGGACAGACTGGGAAAGATAGAAGCAAAATCAACAGGGAATTCCTTAGCTGGGGAGGGTTTTTTTTTTCCCCCCAGTAAACTATGTCTTCTATAAATCAAATATTTCTTCCCACCTAGTGTTTCCTTGAGGAATACATGTGGCATGCCTTGCTGCAGGTGCAGTTTCTAGAACTATCACAAATACACACACACATACACAGAGGATTCTAAGTTAAAAACAAATAATCTTTTTGGCATCTTCACTCCAAATTCAGATACTCAAACTTTTTGCTATTTATATATCCAAAGGAAAACTTTTGGGGGGAAAAAAAGGAAAATTTTTGTTAGAATCCCTGCTTTGCACCTTTATAATTGACTTTAAAACTTAATGATATATTTCCCACATTGTCATCAAAGTGTGTCAGTCGAAATTAATAGTAATTTGTGCACAGTGCAATTATGTTTTGACAAATAAATTAATAATTAATCATCCAAGTTTTCTGTAAACAGAAATTTCTTATTTTTTTTCAATTAATAACTGGAATCTCTGTCTCAACATGTCCATATGTTTTTCTCGGCTCTCACAAAGAACTGGCATTTTTTTAAAGTCTGGGAGTGAGTAAATACGCTAAAATAAAGGAGATCTAAATAAAATTAATGCAAAATCCAAACCCACTGAAATCTGTGTCTTTATTCAGGCTAATATGCTTAAAAAATGGGTTTACTTTCTCTTGCCAAAATACTCTCTCTAGATTCACAAGTTGTTCAATTGCTTTGAGTTCTGCTCTATATTTATGATTCATGTCTTGACTGCTTCCAAACCAGACGAGAGGCAGCTTGCCACAGAGATATAAGTGTAAATGTAGTTGTAGAAACACAGAGAGACATAGTTATCAATGCAGATATCTACAAATCCATGGAAAGTTAAAATGAAAGGAAGGAAAAGAAGAAAACTTATGTGAAATTTATTCAATACTCCCCAGCAGTTAAAATAAAAAGGGAAAAGAATTGATTATATAGTACCAAGTTCTCCAGAATGCATTCCATGGAGGATTGATCATAATCTGTTCTAATAGGCTGTAGATAATGTATTGTATGGAGGTATATTTGGGTTGCCAATCTTGTCTTCAGTGCTCTCTCTAGAAGATAACAATGATCAGTACATTATCTAATAGGAGACAAGAATTTATAGTCCCAAAGTGATAGTAATAATGGCACCAATCAGGCCCCTTTTCCACCCTTATGACCTGGGTGTTCTTAGGACCACCACCCTGCATTTAAAAATTACTGGGCAATACTAACAATGTAGTGGATCATTATCAGACCCATCATGACCATGAACCAAGGACTACTTTATGAGCTACAACATTTTATACAGATCTCAGCAGCCATTACT
>RCUC01136837.1:0-53217 GCA_003697995.1 Taxidea taxus jeffersonii
TATGGATTTGCCTATGCCATACTTTATTTCTTGTGTCATTTCAACCTTGATTGTGTCTTATTTTCTAAGTGCACCCCTCCCTCCAATAATAATAGAGCATACAATTCTGGAAACCCTGCCTTTTCCTCTTTGTATCCCCTCCTGAACTGCAGACCAGGCTCTGCCCAGCAGGTATCTGCAGATAAAGTAAAAAACTGGCCCTCTGGGTAAGAACCAACACAGACTACCTGCTGCGGGCCACATGCTGTGTGAAGGGCTTGCTACACATTGACTTGTATTCTCACAAGACACGCCACAAGCCAGGCACTGCACAATGAAGGCACTGATAAGGGAACCAAGACGGGAAAGTGTAACTGGCCCAGGGTGAGCCAGCCCACTAGTAGAAGGCAAGATTCAAACCCAGACTATGTGCATCTGGCTTCTGCCCTCTTTACTGGTGCACCAGACTTCTTATTTTGAGGGCAAATGGGTGGGATTTCTTCACTGTGATCAGTCCCAGGAGATCCTTGGGTATTGGGAGAGAGCCATGTGGCAGCTGTTGTCATAAATGACCACCATCAGCCAGCTCTTTGTATTCATGTGCCCCAAGTGGCTCTTCAAACATTCATTCTGGCCTGATCTCCTGCCTTGACTTACCCATAGGATGCAGCGGAAAGGGTGCTGGGCCTTCCCAAGACTCAGCTTTAAAAAGGCCTGGTAGCTTCGGTTTTTGCATTTTGAGGAACCATGAGCCTCCGATTGAGAAGGCTGGATACCCGGCCGGGATACCACGTGATGAGGTCACACAGGGACAGACCCTGAGTCTAGAGGAGAGAGGCCAGTGGCCCCAGGTGTCCCAGCACCTCAGCTGTCCCCCACAAGGTGCCAGATGTGCTAGCAAACCATTCTGGATGTCCCAGGCCTGTGTGATCCCTGCCAACTGCAGACCTAGCCAACACTACCCACGACAGAACAACCACCCAGCTGATCCTGGGCAAGCCCAGAATGGTGAGAAGTAATAAATTGTTGTCTTAAGCCGCTAAGTTTGGGGATAAATTGTAACAAATTGCCACAAACCTAGCGGTGTAAAATACTGCAAATTTATTACCTGGCAGTTCTAGAAGTCAGACATCTGAAATGGGTCTCACTGGGCCAAATTCAAGGTGCTGGTAGGGCTGTGTTCCCTTCTAGAAGTTCTAGGGGAGAATCTGTTTTCCTGCCTATTCCAAATTCTAGAGGCACCCTTCGTCCTTTGGCTTGCAGCTCCCTTCCCTCTTCAAAGCCAGCAATAGCATTCCTCTGACTTCTGTTTCTGTCGCTGCTCCCCTCTCTGCCTCTGCCTCTTTCACTTATAAGGGCTCTTTTTTATTTTATTTATTTATTTATTTATTTTTTAAAGATTTTATTTATTTGTCAGAGAGAGAGGGAGAGAGAGCGAACGAGCACAGGCAGGCAGTGGCAGGCAGAGAGAGAAGCAGGCTCCCTGCTGAGCAAGGAGCCCGATGTGGGACTCGATCCCAGGACGCTGGGATCATGACCTGAGCCGAAGGCAGCCGCTTAACCAACTGAACCACCCAGGCGTCCCAGGCTCTTTTTTTTTTTTTTTTAAGATTTTATTTTATTTATTTATTTGTCAGAGAGAGAGAGAGAGGGAGAGAGAGCAAACGAGCACAGGCAGACAGAGTGGCAGGCAGAGGCAGAGGGAGAAGCAGGCTCCCTGCCGAGCAAGGAACCCAATGTGGGACTTGATCCCAGGACGCTGGGATCATGACCTGAGCCGAAGGCAGCCGCTCAACCAACTGAGCCACCCAGGTGTCCCCCAGGCTCTTTTTTATTTTAAAGCTTTATCTTGGGGCACCAGGGTGGTTCAGTGGGTTAAGCTTCTGCCTTCGGCTCAGGTCATGATCTCAGGGTCCTGGGATCGAGCCCAGCATAGCGCTCTCTGCTCAGCTGGGAGCCTGCTTCCCCCCTCTCTCTGCCTGCCTCTCTGCCTACTTGTGATCTCTGTCTGTCAAATAAATTTTAAAAATCTTTAAAAAAAAAAAAAGCTTTATCTTATTTTATTTTAGAGAAAGAAAAGGTGGGGGAGGGGCAGAGGGAAAGTGAGAGAAAGACTCCCAGGCAGACTCCCCACTGAGCCCAGAGCCAGATGCTGGGCTCCAACTCAGGACCCCAAGATCATGACCTGAGCCAAGACCAAGAGTCAGATGCTTAACCAGCTGAGCCAGCCAAACGCCCCATCAGGACTCTCGTGATTTATAGTTAGCCCACCCAGGTAATCCAGAATAATCTTCCCATCTCAAGATCCTTAATTTCATTCCGTTGCCACATTAGGTCAGGTTTTCACAGGTCCTGGGGATTAGGACTTGAGTATCCATAGGTACTCTGTAGACCACAGTTGGGTTCCCCAGCACATTCTAAAGTAAGGATTGGGGTGCCCATATTATATTTGGGAGGCACCAGCAGGTGAGTGGGGAAGTGAGGCATGGAAGGGAAGGAAGCCTCGATGGGATATGCAATCTGGCCAGTGAGCCTGAGGACCTCTGGAAAATAGCAGAACACGCTGCAGACCTCTCTATTCATCATTAGGTGCCTCTCCCAAGGGTATCAACCCACTGGCACTTCGGTCTGCCCTGTGCTTGGCTGAGTACCCTCCGTGCCCCAGGAGAGCACTCAGGCCAAGGGTCTGGCATATTTAAAAACAGAAAGTACCCAAAGAGCATATAGTAGGCAGTGTTGGGGGCCCAGCCATCTGCCCTGGGTACTCACCTCTCCCGGCTGGAGGATACCGTGGGCTTGGTCAGCCTGGGGTGCAGAATCCAAGCCCCGAAGCAGCCCTTAGGTGATAATAGATGGGAACTAGATGAATGCATGTCCTGGCTTTCTCATCTCTTTTCTGGACCCCTCTGTACTGGCTCCCAGAGTTCTCCAGGGGGGATGGAACCCCAGGTTACCCTCAGGGGTGACTGGCTTGATACCACGCCTGTATTGGCTCCATCTCCCCCTCCCCCACCCGTGACTGTGTCCCGGGATCACCTCCTAAACACACTCAAATCCTTGTCTCAGGGTCCTCTTCTCAGGGAGTACAAACTGTGATCCAGAGGCAAACAAATAAACAGCAAAATCTCATAACAGTGGCATCTTAAATATTTATACCAAACAAGCTGACTTTTTTTTTTTTTTTAGTGCGACTGGACACAGGTACACAGACAACAAGTGCTACATACATAACTTCTTCTGGAGAGAGTCTTCCAAGTCTACCTCTGAGGCTTCCTCTAAATAGAAGGCCACCAGCAAACAGGGCTTCGGCCTCAAGGACCCTCCCCAGCCCTGGGACAGGAATCAGGGAGGCTGCACTTGGGTTTTGCCTTAAAGCAAACATGAAAAATAAATGTTTCAAAGAGAACAGGGACACACAGAAGCTCTGTAGGGGGCAGGGGCAAGCCCTCCGGGGCAGTGAGGCATACAAAGAGTCTGTGTGTACCAGGAAGAAACCAGACTGGCAGCTGGAAAGGCCAGCTGGAGGCACAGCCACCAGGGCCTCAGGTGACTGGCTCATGCTACCAAGTTGAGACATTACTCAGAGGAAAGCAGGAGTCAGAACACACTCTGCTGGCTGCTAGTTTTAGTAGGTAGGACTAAGTTCAGAGGCAAGAGACAGGGAACAAAAATAAAAGGTGCTTATGTCTACCTCGTGTAAAAGCCAATAGGTAAGCACCCCAGAACAGGCAAGGCTCTCCAGAATGTCAGGGACCCAGGCACCTTCGCTCTTGTTGCTCTGCTGAGGAAAGCTTCTGTTTCACAGTGCCTCGTGGGTCCAATATGGTTGCTGGCAAAGTGACAATGGGAGGGGGCTCTTAGATAAAACCCAATATATCCAGTTTCATTGCATTGGTTTTTTCAAGATTTTATTTATTTATTTGCATAGAGAGTGAGAGAGAAAGAGAGAAAGAGAGAGCACAGAGGGAGAGGGAGAAGCAGACTCCCTTGCTGAGCAAGGAGCCTGATGCGAGACTCTATCCCAGGACCCTGAGATCGTGCCCTGAGCCGAAGACACACATTTAACAGACTGAGCCACCCAGACGCCCTGATTTATTTTTTTTTAAGATTTTATTTATTCATTTGACTGAGAGAGAGATCACAAGTAGGCAGAGAGGCAGGCAGAGAGAGGGGGCAGCAGACTCCCCGCTGAGCAGAGAGCCTGATGCAGGGCTTGATCCCAGGACCCTGAGATCATGACCTGAGCCAAAGGCAGAGGCCCAACCCACTGAGCCACTCAGGCGCCCCTATTTTATTTTTTATGTAATCTCTACACCCACCATGGGGCCTGAACTCATGACTGCAAGATCGAGTTGCATCTTCCAAATGACCTTCCAAATGAAGGTCTTCCTTCTTCTTCCAAATGACCCAGCTAGGCAACCCCCCATTATATGTATACATATTTTCCCTCCAGCTATATTTCAATTTCAAGTAAACAGTGATTTTTTAAAAAATATAACAATGTCCCAGTTATTGCATGAGACATACTGATATTCAAAAGAAGTATTTCTGATTTATCCGAAATTCAAATTTAACTTCTGTGACAAATTACCACAAATTTAGTGGCTTAACACCAATTTATTCTCTCACAGTTTGGGAGGCCAGGGGTGTACAATGGATCCGCAGGGTTGTCTTCCTTTTTTTTTTTTTTTTAATCTTATTTATTTATTTGACAGAGAGAGAGAGGGTACAAGCAGGGGGAGCGGGAGAGGGAGAAGAAGGCTGCCCGCTGAGCAGGGAGCCTGATGCGGGGCTTGACCCCAGGACCCCAGGATCATGACAGAGCTGAAGGCAGGTGCTTAACCATTTAATCAACTGAGCAACCCAGATGCCCCAACAGAGTGGTCTTCCTTGTGGGGGCACCAAGAGAGATCACATTTCTCCACCTTTTCCAGCTTCTAGAGGCTGCCTGTGTTCCTTGGCTTGTGGTCCCACAATACCACCACCTCTGCTTCCAACATCTCAGCTTCTTCTGACACTGGCCCTCCTGTGTCCCTCTAATAAGGACTCTTATGATTTTTTAAGCCAGCCAGGTAATTCAGGATGATTTCCCCATCTCAGAACCCTTAACTTAATCACGCTTTCAAAGTTCCCTTCATGCGGTGTCTGGCTGGCTCAGTCAGCAGAGCATGTGACTCTTGATCTCGGGGTTGTGAGTTCAAGCCCCATGTTGGGCATAGAGATTAGTTAAAAACAACAACAACAACAACAAAAACCAGAAACAGGGTGCCTGGGTGACTCAGTCAATTGGGTGTCTGCCTTTGGCTCAGGTCGTGATCCCAGGGTCCTGGTATTGAGCTCCGTGTCAGGCTCCTTGCTCAGCGGGGAGTCTGCCTCTCTCTCTACCCCTACCCCCTGCTCATGCTCTCTCTCTCTCTCGCAAAAAAAGTAAAATCTTAAAAAAACAAAACAAAACAGAAAAAAGCCCCTTTTGCTCTGTAAGTTTTACAAGTTCAGGAGATTGAGATGTGGCTATCTTTGGGGACCATTACTGTGCCTACTATAGAAATACAGAGTTTGCTGATGAAATTATTAAATTCTGTGGACTGCAATCCACCCACATCCATTCATCCATAAGTAGCTACTGAGCACCTCTTACGTGCTGTGGCATAGAGCTGTGAGCAAGATAGACAATGTCTCTACATGGATGCATGTTCAACTTGGGGAAGAGGAGATAATAAGCAAACAAACTCACATAAAAAGAGACCTTTCTTTTAAAAGGTGGAGCCTAATTTTTCTCCTCTTCAGTGTGGGCTGGACTTAGTCATTCACTTCTAAAGCAACTCTGTGCAAATCAAGGGAAAACTGTATTTTGTCTAGAACTTTGCCAAATGTCATTCCCCATTGCAAAACCACACTACTGACATTTACGTCAACCATAGTCCAGTCTCCAATAGACCTTGACCAGTCTGCATGGCAAGCCACCTCAGAGACAAGTCATAGAACAATCGCTGGAGCTTCCTGGGGCTGCTCTCTCTCTCTCTCTCTCTTTTTTTTCCTCTTGGATCCCTTGCTGGGGGACAGTGAGGTGCCACATCACAAGCACATTCAAGCAGCTCCTTGCAAGATGAATAACTGAGATCTGCAACCAACAGCCATGTGAGTAAGCCACCTTGGAAGCAGCTCCTGCAGCCCCAGTCGAGCCTTCAGATGGCCGCAGCCCCAGCTGACTGCTTGACTACCACTCATGGGAGCTCCTGAGCCAAAACTACCCAAGATGCTCTCAAACTCCACAGAAACTATGAGGTAATAAATGCTTGATTTTTATTTATTTATTTATTTATTTATTTATTTATTTTTAAGAGAGAGAGAGAGAATGAGAGCAAGTGGGCTGGGGGAGATGGGCAGAAGAAGAGGAAGAATTTTAAGCAGATTCCCCACGGAGCACAGAGCCTGATGTGGGGCTCGATCTCATGACCCTGAGATCATGACCTGAACCAAAATCAAGGGTTGGATGCCCAACAGACTGAGTCACCCAGGCGCTCCAATAAATGTTTGAGTGTCAGCCATTAAGTGTTCAGGTAGTTTTATAGGTTCAGGCAATGATGCAGCAATAAATAGCTAATACCCAGATAAATAAACACCCCCATTTTTTTTTTTTTTAAGATTATTTATTTATTTATTTATTTGACAGAGAGAGAGATCACAAGTAGGCAGAGTCAGGCAGAGAGAGGGGTAAGCAGGCTCCCCGCTGAGCAGAGAGCCCGATGCAGGGCTCGATCCCAGGACCCTGAGATCATGACCTGAGCCAAAGGCAGCAGCTTAATCTACTGAGCCACCCGGGCGCCCCAGCACCCCCATTTCAAATTGAGTTTCCTGCGATAAAGAAAATAAATCAGGATGACATGGAATCCAGTGGTGAGGGCGGGGATAGTACAACAGGGAGGTTGGTGAAAGCCTCCCCTTGGGGTGACCTGGAGCTGGGAACAGAATGATGGGAAGATGTCAGCCAGCTATGCTTTCCAACCCCAATAGACACTGCGCTCCTTTTTTTTTTTTTTTTTAACAATTACAAGCCCTCTGTTAACTATTCTGAAACAAAATTCGTAGATAACAGATTCTTTCTACACATGTAATTTTAAAAAGGTAACAAAAGGGACACCTGGGTGACTCAGTTGGTTGTATCTACCTTCGATTCAGGTCTTGATCCGGGGTCCTGGGATCAAGCCCTGCGCTGGGCTCTCTGCTCAGTAGGCAGCCTGCTTTTCCCTTTCCTTCTACCCCTCCTCTGCTTGTGTTTTTTCTCTCTTGCTCACTCTCTCTCTCAAATAAATAAAAATCTTGGGGCACCTGGGTGGCTCAGTGGGTTAAAGCCTTTGCCTTCAGCTCAGGTCATGATCCCAGGGTCCTGGGATCGAGCCCCGCATCAGTCTCTCTGCTCAGCGGGGAGCCTGCTTCCTCCTCTCTCTCTGCCTGCCTCTCTGCCTACTTGTGATCTCTGTCAAACAAATAAATAAAATCTTAAAAAATAAAATAAAATCTTAAAAAAAAGGTAACAAGAAACAAAGACAAAAGAAAAGGAAAGAGATGTACAATCTGCAAATTCATTCCAGTATATAAATGCCAAGGCACAATTACACTAAGAGATAAAATAAAGCAGTCAGATGCCAGAACCTAAAAGTAGAATTCCCTGGATTATGACCATTGCAGACTGGTCGGAGGTGCTGTTGTGGCGACTCAAATACCAGAGCCAGCACAAATGGTAGTAATGTGGTTTTGAAATGGAGAGCAACATTTGGTAAAGTTCCAGAAAAAATGCCGTTTTCTCTTGAATTACAGTAATGTCGCTTTCCTGGAAAATTTGATATATATTCAGGCTATGAAAAATGCTTTGTGTTTATATGTCAAGCAGATGTATGTTCTAGGTTCAGATGATGATTAATAGGCTTTTCACCTCCAAGAATATCTACTGCAACCACACAAGACTACATAGGATTGTCCAGCTCTCTAGAGGATGTTGTCAAGCAATCTGCTCCCCGCTCATGACAATAAAATTTCAAAAGGTCCCTCGGGTTGGTACTGAGAAGCACGGACTAGGAGGCATGTAAGCCAGGCCATTAATGGGAACAAAAACAAATCCAGAATGGTGGGAGAGTCCTGAGGAGGAAGAAGGGAAAAGAGAGATGAGGGCAGAGAAGTCAGGCATGGTGAGATACTTAGAGTCCATTCCAAGGGCAATTGAGAGTAACTGTGGGTTTTCAGCAGGAAGTGGCATGGCCTGACCTCAGTGTGGGGGATGGCACAAAACACATTAGTCTGTGGATTGTACTGCATTGTTGGAGAGTCTCACAGATCCATTCATTCACTCGTTCGTTCAACACATAAGGATTGAGAAGTGTCTCAGTGATGCACTGCTGTGTAACAAACAACCCCCAAAGATAGTGGGTCAACCTAGCAATAACGTGTTGCTTTCTGCTATTCTGTGGCTTGGCTGGGAAGTTCTGCTGGCCTCACAAGGGTTATTCAAGGTGCTGTAATCAGCTGGTGAGTTGGCAGGACAGCAGGGGTTGCTGGGCTCAGCTGGGAGCTCAGGGACGACTGGGAGGACAGGACCTCTCTCTCTGGGTGCTCTTTCTTCAGTACGTTCCTGAGCATCTGAAGCCTCTTGCTGCCCAGGGTCACTTTCATCACATTCCATTAGTCAAGGCAAGTCACAAAACTAGTCCAAGGGGGTAGAGAAACAAATTTCACTTCCTCATGAGAAGAGCTGCAAAGCTGCACTACACCAAGGGGATTTATGGCCATGAAACATTCTACCTGGCTCTGGACCAGGCCCTGGGGAGAATGCTGACCCTTTGTGGCCTATATCCTAGTCTGACAACATGGAAGTCAGTAAGTGCAAAAGGCCAGAAAGTCTTGTAAAAAAAAAACATCAAATAGAGGTGGGGGGGGGGCGGGTCCTGTACACCCAGCGGTCAGGGAGAGCCTCCTGAGATGTTTGAGTTGAGACCAGAGCATTTGAGCATGCCTGCCTGGGAAGTTTCTGGGGTTTTCAGGAAAGACACCGTCCTTGCAGGAACCCTGCTGGGCACCAAGGCTCCCTGCGGGGGATGCACATGGTGTGAAAGGAAGGGCTCCAGGGGGCATCACCAATGGTGTTGTGACATCACCGGCGGTGGATAGAAGGCAAGGGGCCCTGTGGCCAGACTTTTGCTTCCTTACACTCACTTAAAGATTGTGTGACACTGTGATCCCCGTTTCTTCTTGTCGGACGCCCCTAACACCCCTGCCCCGTGCACAGCACCGAGGAGAACCACAGACTTATGAACGTGGACGGACACACTCGGAAGGGAGGTGCACTGAGGCGGCACCAGACGCACAGTTCACTGAACTGGACGGCCGGGCGCGGGCTCTACTGCTGCGACGGGAAGGTGGGGCGGGAGGTGTGCTCCCCGCCAGCAGGCACCGCGGGAGCCTGTGTCTGGAGGGCGTCCACGAATACCCCCTCTTTCTCGGCCTTCGCCTCACCTCCTCTTTCCCTCCACCCGTTCCTTTCCTTTCTCTCTCCTTCTCCCTCCGTGTTTTCCGCCCTTCTGTCACACTTCTCTCCCACCCCACGTCCTCTTCCATTTCATTCCTCTTCCCTTCTCCCAATTCCCCCTCCTCCCTTATCTTCTCTCCTTCTGCTCACTTCCTTTCCCCTCTTTTCCTTTCCTGAACTCTCCTCTTCCTACCTCCTCTCTCCCCTCAGCCCTTCACCTCCAATCGCCCCCTTCCCCACCTGTCCTCCCTCTTCCCTTTCTCCTGTCCTGCCCCTCCCCTCCTGCCTTCTTACACCTCCGCTCACCTCCTGCCCCTTCTTTTTCCCCTCCTTCCTCTTTCGCCCCGCCCCTCCTTGCCCACACGGCCCCGCCCCCAGCCGCAGGCCCCGCCCCACAGGAGGTCACGGGGTCGACGGACGCGCGGCGGCCGTAGCGGCCCCGCCAGTCACGTGGTCACGTGACGCGCTCCAACATGGCGGCGCCGTGGGGCCGCGGCGTAGCTTCCTGACGGGGCGGCGCGGACGGACGCGGCCGGTGCTGGCCGGGACGCCGGGCCCGCAGCCTCTCTCGCCCGCTTGCTCGCGCCGCCCGCCCGCGGGGCTGCCAGCCCCCGCCGGGCCGGGGCCATGCAGGAGAGCCAGACCAAGAGCATGTTCGTGTCCCGGGCCCTGGAGAAGATCCTAGCCGACAAGGAGGTGAAGCGGCCCCAGCACTCCCAGCTGCGCAGGGCCTGCCAGGTGGCGCTCGGTGGGTGAGCCGCTCCGGCCGGGCCCCGCGCCGGCCTCCCCACGCCGGCCGTTACCCCGCCCGGCCTCCTGGCCTCCACCTCCCCCGACCTCGAATCCCACCTTCCCGGCCCTCTCATGATACCCCGGGGGAACAGATGCCCTGGCAGCTCGGGACTGGCCCAAGGTCACCTAGCAAGTTAGTGACAAGCCGGTGCTAGCTCTCCAGCTTCCCAGCCCAGGGCTCTTGCCGCGACTCCTTGCCGTCCTGTTTCCTGGTTCCTCCCCTCAACACCCTCAGAAGCAGTAGCCCTTGCCCCAAGTTTTTTCTTTACTTGCGTTCTTCTAGTTAGGGTTCCCCACGTGAGCAGAGCAGGTGGGAAGAGCTGCTCAACTGGTTTAGGGAAACCCCTGAGGCTTGCTTTCAAAGTCCCGGATTGGAGAATGTTTTCCTTCCATTTGGGGCTCTCCCATAATTCCGTCATATCCTACACCTCCTAGGTAGGTGCAAGAGATCTCCTTATTGCGGGCGGTTCACTAAAATAGCGGGTCTCTGAGGGCAAAGAGACATGTCTGTTTTATTCACTGCTGGACCCCCTGCACCCGCAGTAGTGCCTGGCACGTGGTAGGTGTTGATTGAATGGACCCACAGATTATGGAAAGAGGAAGAGAACTCTACCTCATAGCTAGTTAAACCCTTGGTAGTTGATTACAGCATTGACACGCTGTCATTTAGTTTTAATCATTGAAATATTTATCAAATGCTCACTGTCTGCTAGGCACTGTGATGGGCACTGAGGGTACAGTGGGGAACAAGACAGACAAGGTATTTGCTCTTGTGGCGATTATAAAAGGAGAAGCAACAACAAAGAAATAATGAGACGTTTTTGAATACTGATAAATACTTCTGTGAACGTCAAACAGCAAGATGCGATAAAGAGGGCCTGATGACTGCTTTTGATAGGTTGTCAAGAAAGTAATTCTTTCTGAGGAGGTGACATTTGAGCTGAGTCCTGAAAGGCAAGAAGTACCCACCATGTGGAGTTTCTGGAGAAGAGAGTCCTGGGCAGTTAGGATCAATACATTTGCCCAGGGCTAGCTTCAGGCTAATTCACACCGCCCCCCCCCCCAATGCCTTTGGTTTGGAATCTATCAAAAGACTTGTCTTTTCCTAACAAATTGACTGAGTTAATGGAAAATTTGATTTTTCTGTCAGAGAGTTTGAAGTTGCCATCACTTTCCTCACTACCTTTGGTATGAGGTATAGTGCTGGAATTCTTTTCTTGAGGCCTAGGGACAAGCTTGTGAACTCTGCACTTCTTGGGGGGAAGGTCCATGGCTTTCATCTGGTTCTCAGAAGGGTCTGAGGCTCCCTCAAGGGTCAAGAACTATTGATGGAGAGGTTGTTGTTGTTTAGATAATCTGGAAATAGATGTTAGTCCTGTGAAATCCAGGATCAATTGGAGGAATTTACTGAGATTTAGATTTGTAAAGCTTTTCTGTTCAGAAAATCGAGGCTAACTGTTGGATATTGTTTTATCAGGAATGCAGGATAAGCACTACAAAGCCGTTTGTTAGGCAAAAACCCAATACTTATAGCTCCATTTTGAAATCTGCCTGGATTCTCGCCTCTCCATATTACTTTAAGAGTATTGTTGCAGAAATTTAAAAATAGTAATCTGACAGAGAACTTTTCATTCCTCCTTCAGAAGACCTGACATAAGATTTTCATCAAATTGTGTATCCCATTGTTGGAACCTACTTATAAAATTGTCTTACAGGTCATAAAGGATAGAAACATTGAGAGCTTATTAGATACGTTTGCGTCATATCTTTGTTCAGAAGTTCAGGTTTTTCCAGCCCAAACTGTGGAGTGCATGTTCAGTGTTTTAGTGGTGAATTGTAAGAAAAGAGCTGATATATGGGGCGTCTGGTTGGTTAAGCGGCTGCCTTCAACTCAGGTCTGGGATTGATCCCTGCTCAGCAGGGGAGTCTGCTTTTCCCTCTCCCTCTCCCTCTGACTGCCTCTCCTCGCTCATGCTACTGTCTCTCAAATAAATAAATAAAATCTTAAACAAAAAAAGAGCTGATGAAAAGTAATTTGGCCAAAGGACAGGGTGTCTCATCGTTGTCATCAAACTGGCTAATAGGAACTATTATAAGGGAACCTGTGCACAGCGTTAAACTGACCATCTTTTTTAAGAGAGTAATTGTGTCATTGCTGTTAAGTAGAAATGGCTGCTGTTATTTATAAGCAATAGAAAACCTACACCAAAGTACACAGTGATAGTTCATTCTGCATCTCTTGTGCCCAGAATAGCTGAAGCAAGCCTAAGTATGAGCTTGTGTATAAGAAGTGTTGCAGTGTGGCTGGCGTTTTAGAGATTACCACGTGTAGATTATCATGAATTTTGATAAAAGGAACCATAAATGACTGCTCAAAGTTGGAATGCTTAGATGATAGAGAGCACTTAGAGGAAGCAGCTGTAATATTGGGGGAAGGGATCGGGGATACAGGGACTGCATAGTAAGTGGAGAGGTTAGGAGTGTGTTCTCTGGACTCAAGACCGCCTGAGTTCAAATCACTTTGTCTTCCACTTCTTATCTTTGTGGTCTTGGACAGGTATTAATACCTTCCTCATTGACTTATAAAAGTGAAGTTAGTTGACATTTCTAGGAACTTGGCATGTTGTAGTTACTCTGTAAAGTCTGCTGTTGTTTTTTACTATTAGTTTAATCCGCGACACATCACAGAAACTAAGCGCTCTAGCTTGATGTTCTTCACCTGCATTGGTTCCTTGGTTAGGGATGACTTATTGCTCTATGTGGTTTGTAGATGCAATAAATAAGAATGTAATTACACGATCAGGAGGCTATGTTTATTGGAGCGTTAATTTGCTAAGCTCAGTGAAGACAGGGCTTGTCCCTTGTAAAAACAGTGGTGATTGGGATGGACAGGTTTGGAGTAATCTCAGTGGTTTATCTGCACTAAATGCCAAATGCGCAGATACGGGCTGCCCAGCTAGGAGACTGTGTCCTCCAACCTTTATCTGGAGATATCAAAATAACCTGTAAGAGGATTCATCACCCAGGGATGTTGTTGCTCTTTACCTTGTTAAGGAAGCTTTGCTGTATATTAAGGGGCACAGAAAACCTGTGAAAAGGTCTAAAACCTCCCTTTTATAACTGTCTTTAGGGCTGCTTCCTCTCATGATCCCTCTTTAAATGATAGTACTGTTCTTAAACTCTATGGAGTTTGGAGACTTGACAAGATAATCTAAAGGTTTTTAAGTTGAGTATGGAAAAATTTGTCCGGAAATCTGGAAAGTATTAGTAACTGAATTGTTCTAACGGTATTCTTGTCATGTATATTTGATAAGAGATCCAGTATCATACTTAACAACTTAATCTGCACAGATTGCTAAGCAAGGGCTGAGTGCTCTATAATGAGTGTCATTCTTAGTCATTATCAAGAAAACATAAAAGTGGTAAACATAATTTATGTTTTCATATGAAACAGAGTGATTTAAAAAAAAATAGATTTTCTTCAAGCAGTTTTAGGTTCACAGCAGAGTTGCCCAGAAGGTACAGAGAATTCCCATGTGCCCCTGCCCCCACACATGCACAGACTGTCCCATTCCTGGCATCCCTCACCAGAGTGGAACACTTATTACCATGATGAAGCTACACTGACGCATCATTTATCAACCAATTGAGTCACTTTTAAAATCACATGTTATGTAATAACTATTGCTCTCTACCATGTACTAAGCTTTTCTATGTTCCAGGCACAATGCCATGTGCTTTACATGCAGTTTAGTTCTTACTATTATTATCCTCATTGAGGCCCAGAGAAGTTGGCCAGCATAACTCAGCCAGTAAGCCACGGATCCAGGATGGAACATTGGCGGTCCGGCTCCAAGCCAGATCTTAAGATCTTAACCATTTACTGTCATGCTGCGCTGCTTCTCCAATGAAAGTGTATACAGAATACTCGATGGAGTCTTTAAACAACTGGACTGCAGGAAAGTTTTGAAGTTTCATTAAGTAAAGCATTGGATAAGTAGTGAGACCATATTTTCTGTTGTTGAATTTTGGGGTGTATTTGAAGCCTCTAGTCAAGAAGATGACAGCTTTTTTTCCTGCATCTTTTTGCCGCATATGTCTTTGGTTTACTTTAACTTAGGGACTAATGGGAAGAAAGAAATGAAGGTAAAAAGCTTATGCCCCCCCCAAAATAAATAAATAAAAAGCTTGGGGTGCCTGGGTGGCTCAGTGGGTTAAAGCCTCTGCCTTCAGCTCAGGTGATGATCCCAGGGTCCTGGGATCAAGCCCCGCATCTGGCTCTCTGCTCAGCAGGGAGCCTGCTGCTTCCCCCCTCTCTCTCTGCCTGCCTCTCTGCCTACTTGTGATCTCTGTCTGTCAAATAAGTAAATAAAATCTTAAAAATAAAAATAAAAATAAAAAAGCTTATGTCCCATAAGCTTCATTTGAGTTATGAAGTGTTCTGATTTAGGACATCTCTCTTCATCAGCAATAAACTGCCTTTGATTAATTCTAAAACCGGAAACTGCCCCAGTTTCCTGTGATGTGGTATTGGTGTCTGTCTTTGGGTACCACAGGCAAAGGGGGACCAAGGCTCAGAGGACATCTTGCCCACATCTGCACAGCCAGGTGGAAAAGAGCTCTAACACATGCTCTGTCCTGAGATAGAAATCATAAAATCCAGTTTTAGATGTGCTACTCTGTCTCCTACATGGGATTCAGAGGCATGGGGGTCCTTGGTGATGTTAGCTGGAGCTCTGGTGGTGGTGCAGTGAAGGTGCAAACCAGCATGGAGTGGTTGAAGCCTACGTGGGAAGTGGAGAAACAGAGAGCACAGACAGCTGTTTCCCAGAGTTTGGCCCTGGTGTGAAGGGGAGGCTGGAGATGTGGATCCTAGGAAGTTTTTTCCCTCCTCCTTCTTTTAAAGTAGAAAAAACGTGAACTAGTTTAAATGTCACTAGGAAGGAGCCAGTTGAGAGAGTACATTCCTAAATCTTAGTTGTGTATTAATGTGCAAAAAAATTTAACATTTATACGTCCATATGATAAGAAGTAAATCACTTTGTCCTCCATATGATGATGATGTTTTTTTCTCTAATGTGTTCAAAATAACTTATTCTAACCATTAGGAAGAACCTAAGTGCAAAATTTTAAAAATATTTTTAAAAATCCCTAAATTGTCATGGCAAGTAAAGTAAGTCTTCTGTTGAAATACAGAATAAAGCCTTTAATTTTAGCAAATTCTGGCATCTTGATTAGTCATTTTGTTTACACATGTCCAGATTAAGGTTTTGAGAAAAACCAGGGCTCAGGACCTTGACAGATTCGTTTTTGTTGGAAAGTTTTATGACGATTCTTTAGGAGGGGGTCATCTGCCTAGAAGCAGCATCTAAAAGTTGGATTTTTATTATTGAAGAGTATTTATTTATTGGTTTGGCAGAAAATTCACTGAGAGCTGAATTGGAAACTTTGCTTCTTGGTTAGTCCTGTGATCCTGGGATGACAGGTTAGCTTCTTTGAGCCCCGGTTTCCTGAAATGATAAAATCCTGTGTCCCAGGATTATGGTGAAGGGTGCAGTCAAGTCACTGACACCTGGAGCCTGACAGCTGACCTGCTAAAATTCAGAGGTACGGGCATTACCATAGTTAGAGACCTGAATGCTTGCTCCTCTCTGCCTCCCGCAGAAGTTGGTTTATGGACATTTTTGCTAGTCCAAGCAAGCAGTTGAATGAATTTAGAGCTCTGTCCTGTACTTGTAAATCTCAGGGGAGACTATGTAAGCAGTGCTGGGGAAAACAGTAAGACCATTCTTTATGGAAAAGAGCGGACTTGTGAAAACGTGTATTTAATCAGCAAGTACATGGAGTCTCCTGTATAAATAGCTCAGAACTGTATTTAGTTCTCACCAATTTCACCAGCCTTCAGGGGCCTGCCAGGAAAACACTTGACTGTCTTTCCAGCAAGGTTATCTTAGAAAACCTTGACTCATTCCTGGAGTCTTCCTATAAGAAGCTTCTTTCAGTTTACTGTCTTGGTTGTAAATAAGCCGTTTAGCTTTTTTACTAGGTATTTTGTTAAGTTTTATAGATTTGTGGGGAGAACGGCCTTCTTGTGCTCTTAAATTCTTAACTTTTTCCTTGGTCCCAGGGAGCGGTCAGTGCATATTTGTTATTTATATGGTCTTTTTGTTTGTTGACTAAACAAGGGTGACATTCACTGAGAAGATATTTATTTGGGTGTCACATTTGGTGTCATGCTATAAGGGAAACAAACAAGGACCCTGTTCTCATGCAGTTTGCATGTAATGGGGAAGAAGTGTATTATTCAAATGATCACATCCTCTGAGCATTCTAACAACCTAAAAAGTCCTGTGAAGGAGAGAAACCTGGGCTTACAGGGGAGTGAACAAAAGAGTAGGGAAATTTCTTTGAGGAAGTCTTGAGATCTGAATGATAAATAAGAATTAAATAGGTTGGGGTGAGAGGCATTTTGGCAGCATGTGGGAACAGCATGTACAAAGGCCCTGTGGCAGGGAGGAATATAACTATTAAGGAAACTAAAATGTCAATTGACAGTTATCTCAGGATAGAAAAGAGTGATTAAAAAAACAACAACGGGGCACCTGGGTGGCTCAGTGGGTTGGGCCTCTGCCTCCAGCTCAGGTCATGATTTCAGGGTCCTGGGATCCAGTCTGCCTGGGCTCTCTGCTCAGCAGGGAGTCTGCTTCCCTCTCTCTCTCTGCTTGCCTCTCTGCCTACTTGTGATCTCTCTCTCTCTCTATCAAATAAATTAAAAAAAAATTTTTTTAAAGCAACAACAAATGATGAGAGAAACTGAAAGAGGCCACTGTGTGATTGGAGCATGGTAAATGAGAGGGGAGAGTGTTTGAGAATAAGGTGGGAGGGGTAGCCAGGGCCCACCCCACCATGTAGGACCCCAAGGTTGTCTTGGTGAAGAGTTTCATTTTCAGATCAAAAGCAGCGAGACAGCACTGAAGAGTTCTGAACAGGGGAGAAGGTGACAGGATAGCCAGGTTTGTATTTTGGAAAGATCACCTGGGCCACTGTGTTGAGAGTATTTTAGAGAGAGACCAGAGGGATGGCCCAGGGACAAAGAGGAGGCAGTTACCATTTTCCAGGTGAGAGATGTTATAGTGTCTGGACTTGAGTGGTGATGACAGAAGCCAGACAGAGTGAATGCATTCCCCACTGGGCCGGAAGGTGAAACTGACAAAACCTGTTGGTGGGCTGGATAAGAACATTGGATACGGAAGAGGATTGGTACTCACCAGCTAGATGGATGGTGGGGCTGTTCTGTAAGGTGGGAGCATGGGGAGACCATCTGGGGAGAGGTGGGGGGGCGGGAGGTTGATCGGAGTTGGGACCTGATGTGTGGAGGCTCCCCTGCCTTTGAGCATCCAGTCGGACAGGGGGCGTCGTCAGTGGCTGGAGGTACGACTGATGTTTACGAGGCAGGCCTGGGCTGGAAGTCAGGATTTGGGAGTGAGGAGAGCCTCGGTGGGAACTGAGGATGAGGTGGCCTAGGGAGAGAGTGGACAGAGAAGGAGAGGCAGAGGAGGTCTGCCCGCGCCGGAGGAGCCCCTGCCTGCCTGGCTGGGCAGAGGAGGCGGAGTCTGCAAGGGCAGTAGGAAGGACTTGGGGCAAGACACAGAGGCCTGGGGCAAACGTGTGGTGGCAGAAGTAGAGAACATCTCAAGGTGGGAGAGGCCAGTAAGGTCAGATGCTGCGGGGAGGTCAGATTAGATGGAGAGTAGCAAAATGCCCATCCGATAGAGAGACATGGGGGTCATTCGTGACCTTAACTTGAGCTGCTTTGGGGGGTGCGGTGAAGGTGAAAACCAGACCAGAGTGGGGTGAGGCCTGTGTGGGAGGTGAGGAACTAGGCAGTGAGCGTGGACAGCTCTTTGCCGAAGTTTGGCTCTAGTGTAAAGGGGAGGAGGAGAGTGGATCTTGGAAAGTTTTTTTTTTATCTTATCTTTTCTTCCTTTAGAGGTTGAAACTTGGGAAGAAAGCCAGTTAAGTGAGAGGTTAAATAACGCAGGAAAGAGAAAGGACAGTTTGTTCATTCAACAAATATTGAGTATCTTCTCTCCACCTAGGAATTCTTAGGTGCTGGAAACTCTGCACCTAACAGAACAGACAGAAGTCTCTGTTGTCATAGTCTCTCTTGTCCCAGGGAAGACAGATAACAAATGAACTGATAAATAATATGTCAAGGGCAGTAAATACTGTGAAGAGCCATTGGAAAAATAAACCAGAGTAAAGTGAAAAAGTAAAGCCTGCGCGGAGTTACAGAATTATGGGGGGCGGGGTAGAGATGACAGTTTTAGGTGGCAGGGAAGGTGACATTTGAACTGAAGGGAGGGAGGGAGGGAGGGAGCCATGCAGCTATCTGGGGGAAGGGAATAAAGTCCCTGAAACTGGAACATGCAACGAGCTGGCTGGGGGGCAGGGTGGTGGAAGGTGAGATCAGAGGGATGGCCCGGGGCCAGATCTTACAGAGGCTTGGAGCCCAAGGACAAGATTTGGGATTTTACTCAGTGTGAGATGGGAAGCCAGTGGAAAGTTTTGAGGAAAGGAGCAGATGTAATCTGATTTATATTATAAGGGTTATGGATAATCTGTTTTGAGCAGATGTAATCTCATTTACATTTGAAGTGAGTCCCTCTGGCTGCTGTGTGAAGAAAGATGTGGGGTGGGAGGTAGGTGAGAGCTGGAGTAGCGTGAAAAGTGATCAGATTCTAGATGGAACGGAGAGCATGAAGTTCCCAAGAGGCAGATAGGGATGGAGACTGCAGAAGTGGAGGGATTGGACCCTGTCTTCTGGTAGGAGAGAGTGGAGGCTGGGTACAGAAGTGGGTCAGTTTGTAGGTTCTCTAATGGTAAGTTGAGGAGGTCTTCTTGTGGCAGCTTCTAATCTTTAAATGAAATAGGAGATCACTCCACGGGTGCAGTAAAGAGGAGGGGTGATGGTTAGGAGGGGAGGTGGGGTTTGAGGAGAGCAGAGAAACATGCAATCGTCTGTAGAGGATAGAGGAGATGGGCTCACCTGGCATGATGTAGAGTTCTGTTTGTGGTTGGTGATTATGGCTCTGTAGCCTTGCCAACTTGCCCTGTTGTCAGAGGTCTGATTGTTAGGTGGAGACAGGTCAAAAGGAGATGGTAGTGTAATCTAAGTTTGGGATTTGGCCAGAAATTAAAGGTCAGAGTCATGGCTATTGATTGCCTGTCATTCTGATAGTGGTCATGGTAATGGAATCCACCCTGCAAACTGAAGAATGGGGAAAGTTGACGTGTTGGACTCGTCAAGATCTGACAGGCCAAAGAAAGGCCCTGCTGAGATCAGTTGAGTAGGACATCTGGAAGGAAAGGAGATTGACAGTATGGAACAGGAACGAGCTGGAAGTGCCACAGTTACACATAGGGACCAGGTTCCAAGTGTGACCAGCCACACCAGCCTGGCTTGGAGCAGGGGAGGAGGACGTTGGTGGGAAGTTGAAGGAACCGAGGGCAGCCTTGGTTTATATAGGAGGCAGGTGTGTAGCAGGTCAGATGTGGGGTGGGGGAGAGTTGAAGGTTTGCAGGGACTTTGGGCAACTTGATCAGTAATGGGATATTGAGGTTGGTGAAGGCAGTTGTTGGACTCAGCTTGGGAGTGGAGCAGAGGTTGGTGCCAAAGTCACTGGTGAATGGGGGGTCTGACCCTAGGGGTTCATAGATAGCAGCAATGCCCAGAAAGTACTTCCTAGGAAGATAAGTGTGGCTTTTCAGTGGAAGCTGCCCCACCTGACTCAGGTCTCCCTGCTTTCCAGCCTGCTCATTTATGACTGCTGATTGCCCAGTTGGCTGTTGGGAGAGCAGTGCCTATTAAAATGTGAAGCGATAAACCAGAGCAGGCATGCCCTACCATATGCTCCTCTTCCTTCCTTCCCATCCTCCTCCTCTGTCTCATCACTGAGGGGTTCTGGAGTATTGCTCTGGAGCAGACAGTCTGGGTATGAATCCTGACTCTGAAGTAGCACTTGGTGGCTATGATGGTGGGCAGGTGACTTCACATGTGTGTGCCTGGGGTCCTCAACCATATTACAGTTACAGGACAAGAGTGCTCTGGCCTTCCTGGGTTGGGGTGAGGATTGAGTGGGCACGTGCCCTTCATTTTCTTTTTCCCCTTGGCTCTGCTTGGTTCCATCAATGGCACTAGAGATTTTGCACTATTTCTGGCTCCTTTTTTAAGAAAAGAGCAAGAAACCTCATTTGCTGGCCACCTGCTATAGGTCAGACCATGCCTTAGCCATTGGTGAGTTCGAGCCGGTGACCTTCCAGAACAGATTATTTTGGAGCTTGGAGGCCAGCACAGTCTAGTGGCCTTCTAGTGAAGGCCTCCTTGCTTCAGATACGTTGAACATCTCAACTTTGACAGACTAACCATGGTTGGAAGGAAACCTTACGTTGGAGTTTGAGCAGCAGCTCCCCTTTGGTATGTCGCACAGTGACATGATCTTAATCACGGAGCACGGCCTTGATATTATGGATGTAGATTTCTGCAAGCTTGGCTGCCAGCCTTCTGGGCCCTTTCCACAGCCTGGGGGCCTCCGCTAGAGGAAGCAGCAGCTACTTCCTTAGTGGATTCTTGTCCCCAAAGGGAAGGAACCATGCCACAGAGCTCTCTTTAACATACCCTATGTGTCACAGCCCTGATGGTCCATGAGCAAAACACTCGATATTGATCATCTGGGTGTTTCTTACCCATTTTCTTATGCGTGTAATGAGAAGACATTGGAAGGTTGGCCTGAAGGTTAGAAATTGCCGCTCTAGTGAGCCTGTCTAGTTGCTCAGTTTTCACTTCCTAGTTCGGTCTAAAACAGGAGTTCTCCAAGAAAAGGAAATTTGTAATTACCAGACTGTGTTGCTGGGATAACTAATGCCATATCCAAACCACTGGTTCTCCACAGACTATGAAAAGGCTGCCCTTTTGGAGATTATCTAAATACACGGCATACAGTGCAGACTTATTTCAGTGGCGCTTTGAGAATATGTTGGGCCTGTGGAGGCCAGTGTGCAGGAGTACATCTGATGGAGAGGGTGGGGAGGATTCTCTCTGTATCTGGATGGAGTGTTCTCTCGTTTCCAAGGCACAGAACCTTGTTCCCCTGGAAATGAGACCATCTCTCTGAGGTTGTGATTTGTGAATAATGACACTTTATTTCTATAACCTTCACTGGGTAGTTGTTATAACCTCCGTGGTAAAAAGTTTTCAGTTAATTCATAAAAATTACATATGCCTTAGCACAATGGTATGAGTGCAGTCAGTATACTGAGCTGTACATTTAAGAATGGTTAAGATGGTAGATTTTTAGGTGTTGCCTAATTAAAATTAAAATTTTTAAATTAAAAAAAATTAAATTTCTAAAAATAATTTTTAAATTTAAAAAAACCTTGTCTATAAAAATAACAAATGTGAAAAAAGAAAAAATAGTCCTTCTCTTAACACAGATTTTTGTTCTGTTTGTTGCCAATCTTCTATACATAGTTTTACACAGTTGAGATGTTATTCCATAAGCATAATAGTGTGGTAGCTATCATTAACATATATTTTGCAGAATGGGGAAATAGCTAGAACATTGGACTATGGGGCCAAAATGCCTGGATTCAAATTCTGGTTCCCTAGTTCCTGATATGTCACAGGAGGCAAGTTACTTAACCTTTCTGTGCCATGGCTTCTCATCTAAATCAGTGATTCTCAGCTGGGCATTTTTGCCCCAGGAGACACTCGGCCATGTCTGGAGACATTTTTGGTTTTCCAGACTGCTGAAGGTTGCTCCTGGTATCCAGTTGGTAGAAGACAGGAATGTTGCTGAACATTCTGCAGAGCACAGGACCGCCCCATGGGTCACCTGTTCCCCAGGAATGTCAGTAGTGTCTCGGTTGAGAGGTCCTGCTCTAAATAAGATGGAGGTAAATACCACCCACCTCAAAGGATTGTTTGGAGGGTTAAGTAAATAAAAGTATAAAGTACTTAGAGCAATGCCTAGCACAGAGTAACCTCTGTGCTAGCCGTGTTAGCTATTATTGTTGTCACTTTTTATCTTTTCCTATCAGCATTTCATTCTTTAAAAGCTCATAAACATTCTTTTTAATACTTTCTAAATACCTTTCAGTAAAGTTTTCTTTTATATAAATGTTACATGCTCCTAACATGGCTTTCTTTCTTCCCTACCAGATGAAATTAAAGCAGAAATAGAAAAGCAGAGGTAAGTAAGCTCTTCTCCTTGCAGAAATATGGTATTAAGGGAGTAGGTAATGGCCATGGGAACCCCTTTCTGTGTGTGTTTTCTCTTATTTCATAGCTCCCAGATGGCACACACTCTCCTAGCACGGTGCCCGGTACAGGGCAGGACTCTGGATGTGTTAGAACAGATGCTAGGTTAGTAGGTTACCAACCCAATAACTGTACGTTTGCAGGAAAGGATAAAGTAGATCAAGTTCATGCTGCTGTAGCTTCTCTTGACAGGTGAGGCAAAGCCCTTGGCCTGTATGCCCTGCTTCCTTGGGCAGAAGGACAGCTTGCCCCGGAAGTGGCTGCTCCCCGGCGTCGTAGTTAAAAAGCCAGTTGGTCATGTTTCAGAACATGGCTGATGCCAGCATTCAATCCAGGATGCTGTCCCATGGGTCACTCGCTAATCATTTGCCCTAGCACATGTGTTTCCGTTTTTAATTGTCTCCCCTCGCAGATGCAGTTTGGGGGCACTGGCAAGTGGGATGGGAAGTTAGAGGTGTAGAAAAAGCAGACTTTTTGTTTTTTCACTTCCCCTCTCCGGCCCTCTTCTGCTTTTTCCCTAGGCTTGGCGCTGCCGCACCACCAAAGGCGAACTTCATTGAAGCTGACAAGTATTTCCTTCCGTTTGAGCTAGCTTGCCAGTCCAAGTCCCCACGGGTGGTCAGCACGTCCCTCGACTGCTTGCAGGTACCGTGTTGAAACTTGATGGTGTAAAGAGGGTTTTCTCCAAGCCACTGGCAGTCCTTGCAGAGGAACTTGCTTCCAGGCTGATGGAGGAACTGCTTCCAGTCCTTGCTTCCAGGCTGATGGAGGAAGGCGCGGGTTCTTGATGGAAGTTTCATGAGAGAGGGAAGGGTAAGGGGTCTGACCTCCTCAGCCAGAACAAGAACGTGTTCCCCTCGAAATACTTTGTTGTACTCTCTTACGTATGTTTTTCTCACTGAAACCTTTAGGATTAGTTGGAAATGGGGGTACACGTGGGCATGTGCAATATTTCTGTGCCACCTCTTTCTTGATGGCATTAAAATTCAGAATACCAAATATAAAAATAGATATCACTATTCGTCATTTGTGGTAATATTCTATAAAGACCATGTGAATGCGGAATAAGCATGTACCGAACCATTGTTCCCACAGGAAATACAGGATAAGGTGCCTGTGAGCCTCTGGCCTCAACATGTTCATCAGCTGATCAATATATAAAGCAATATGTAACTTTGTGCTTTGTGTGTTTCTGTTTAAAGATGCCTTCTTTAATACATCTTAATGATTCCCTAACGCGTTGCCCCTACAGTCAGCAGCAGTGTAACACGTGCCTGAACAAAGCTCGCCTAACATGTAATTTCTCTGTAAAGGCACATCGTTGCCTTCTTGCTCTTAGGGACAATACACAGCACTTCAGCATGGTGCTTAGGGACCATTTTAAATGGCAAAAAAACACCAAACAACAAAATGGACAAAAAAGCAAAGAATTAAAAAAAAAAAAAAGTGGCATGAAATAGGCCACAGAAAAGATACTGCTCCCAGTAGAAGAGCTGAAACGAGAAGATAGAGCATCTCCTCGTTTGACCTCAGCTGAGAACGTGGGCATCAGGTGATTTGATTTTTTTTCACTGCTCTGCATGTGTCCGCACATGATTGCGAAAGTGCCACAAGTCTTGACTTGGCGCTTACAAATAAATTTTAATTGAGTGGGCACATTTGCAAATACAGGATCTGGGAAAGATAAGGATCAACTATGTGAGAGCCACAGTGACTTTGTGATAAATTACCTTTGATTGATGAGGAAATGACTAGAGAAGTTAAGATGACGTGTCCTGTAATAAGGCAGGTATGAAAGAAACAGGGCTACAACTTGGATTTCTTAATTCCTGGTCCAGCGTTTTTATTTGTTTTTTTAAGATCTACTCCTGAGGTTTCTGGTTACCTCACTTTTATCCTTAACCGCAGCAGGCAACCTACACATCAATGGGAAAAGCTTGATAAATTAAATTATATTCGGAGGTCCACAATTTACCGGTACTTTCTAGAACAGGCATAGTGAATAGGTTCTGTATTATGACTGCTCAGAAGCTGGGTTGAAAAGCTATCTGGGGACGCCTGGGTAGCTCAGTCGGTTAGCCATCTTCCATCGGCTCAGGTCATGATCCTGGGGTCCTGGGATCGAGTCCCGCATCGGGCTCCTCCATCCCTTGCTCAGCGGGAAGCCTGTTTCTCCCTGTGCCTGTGCCCTTCCCCCTGCTTGTGCAGCATGCACACTCTCTCTTTGTAAAAATGGATAAATAAAATCTTAAAAGCTATCTGAACTGTCATCTAGGTTACTTGAGAAAGTACGGTGATCGATTGCTGGTGTCTGCTGAGGCACAGCCTGCCAAGTGGCGGTGGGCATGCCACGTTTTTGGCATCAGTCTAATATTTACTCTATTAATCTTGCTCCTTTGATATATCTGTACTTGAAAGTTGGTGACAGTTTCTTCACAGAAGCAGTTCTTCCAAATGGAAAGCTATTTTCTCATTCAATATAATCCTGTACAGATTGTCCTATGTGAAACATAAAATGAGCCAAGAATTCTTAAATGGCAAGCTCAAGTCCTCCTTCCATCCTAAAATATTTGTTGCTGTGAGATTTTCTGAGGAAATTTGGCATAAGTTTAAATTTAGTTGTTTTCTTCTCATGTTACGGTCTAGTTCCGAAGCTGGTGCTGACAGTTAACATTACCGATGTACTAAGAACAGTGACTGTTGAGTCCTTGGCCTGTGCTGGGCCCTGTGCTCAGTGCTTTGTCCATAGCATCATGTTTAATCTTCCCAGCAACACTTACTTAACTCTCATCCTCATTTTGAAATTGAGAATTCCAAGTAAAGAATAAAGTGACCAGCCCTACCAAGCTCCCCCTGCCCAGGAAGTGGTAGAATGGGATGAATATCTAGAACTCTGCCAACCCTGTCTGAATTCTCAACCAGGGCTTGTTAAACTACATTTATAAGCCAAATCTGGCCTGTCACCTGCTTTTGTAAGTAAAGTTTTTTTGGAAACTAGTCAGGCTAATATAACCGAATACCACAGACTGGGTGGCTTAAGCGAGAGATAATTTATTTCCCTTGGTTCTGGAGGCTGGAGAGGGCAAGATCAGGGTGCCAGCTTATTCATTTCCTGGTAAGAGCGCTCTTCCTGGTTTGTAGACGGCTGAGTGTTGTCAGCTGTGTCCTCACATAGCCAAGAGAACAGGTTAGATCTCTGGTCTCTTCTAGGGCACTGATCCCATCATGAAGACCCACCTTTGTGATCTTACCTAAACCTAATCACCTCCCAAAATCCCTGCCTCCTAATACCATCTCACTGGGAGCCGGGCTTCAACATAGGAACAGGGGGACACAAACATTCAGTGCATAGCAACAGCTGTGCCCATTGTTTATTATCTCTGGCTGCTCTCCCTTTACTATGGCTGAGTTGAGTTATTGGAACAGAGACCATAAAGCCTAAAAATTTGGTTCTTTACAGAAAAAGGTTGCTGACCACTACTCTTAACCGTTACTCTGTGGTTCTGGCCATTTGATTAAAAATGTGCTGTTGATATTTTATGTTCTATATTTTCCTGGAAATAGTCTGTTTATGGAACTCTGGAACAGAAATACTGACATCCTGCTCTACTTCGGCCCACTGTCCTGATTTGAGCTGTAAATATGAGAGTGTCTTGAAGCCTACAACATATGATCACTTTTTTTTTTTTTTTTGGTTGAATTAGAAGTTCTCTGTGATTTAGTAGGCACACTCAGATTTCTTTGGTCATTATACAGAATGCAAGCTGTGTCGTCCTTTTTACGACATGAGAAAGTGACCCAGCACTCCCTGGAATACTGAATGAAAATTTCATTTGCTCTTGGACGTTGTCCTTGCCAAGCCTGTTCGACTGGCTTTTCCCAGTGTGGGAGAGGTGACTTCCGTCTTGGAAATGGAAGGCCAGTGTCCAGGGGCAAAGGTTGGTGTAAGCAGAATTGAAGCCAGTGCAGGCATATCCACGTTCTGCCCTGGCCATTTAAAGGCATCCTTCTCTGGGCTTGGAGACGGGATGGGGTGACAGAGGGGCTTATGGGTTTAGTTTGGAACACAGTTAGCTTAGAGTTCCCTCTTCCCACTGAGAGAAACCTCGAGAGTTCTCCTGTGGCTCACTTCTACCAAATGATAAAGATTCTCTTTATTCCTTTCCTTCAGCACCTGGTCTGCCACAGGTTTCCCCCGCCCCAAACCCATCCCCGGGGGAGGGGCATTAGGTTCAGTCTTGCCTTACTCAGTGCATGATCTCCAAGTTCCCTGGGCATATGTCAGTAACCACATTTTTTCTGAGAATATCCTTCTAATGGATTCGTATTTCTTCACTGGTAACATTATATACTTGTACTACTCTTACATTACATATATTATAAACATACAAAAATAGAACTTCTAAAAAGATAAAAAAAAGAAGAATAGAATTGTAGTATTTTCTTTCTATGTCCCAGTGAGGGCTGTAGGAAACCCCTGGTCTCAGCTGTCCTTTGTTCATACCATAGGCATTATCTTTTAGTTCTTATTTCTAGAAAACTTTGGGGTTTTAAAGCACATTGTAAAATCCATTCATAATTGTATAAAAGTTGTACATGGCTACAATCTCTATTAAACATTTTTTTAGAACTTTACAGGTAAGGCTGAAGTCCCTTAGACCACTAGCCCCAAGCTCAGTTGCCTGTCAGGTCATAAACTTTTTCCCTTTCTTGTTTTTTTTTCTTGCCAATGGGTGGTAGATTTTTATTTTATGAACTTAACAAGTTTCCCTAATTTATTTGCATCTTTAGGATGTTAGTTGGATATGAGGAATTTCTCATTTTAATAATATTTTAGGTTGAACCACATGAAATTGTCATTCTCATGGAGTGAAAAACATTAGGAACTTCATATGACCCAACCTAATACAACTTTTTGTCCATAAAGGAGGAAAATAAGTCAAGGCTAAAGAGCACAGACGGTTCCCAGATAGCTTAGCATTTATATATTGGCTTAACATGTCACTGACACACCTGGGGCAAGTTCTTTAACCTTTCAGGAGTCCGGAATCCTCATAGAATAACAATAGTGCCATTTGCCTCCATAGGCGATGATGAGGACCAAATATGATGAGGGTTCTGTGTTTTTCAAACACAAGTCAGTCATGTTTCACCCTCACAATTTCTCTCATATCTACACTCTTCATCATTATGTATTTAATATTTTTCTTTAAAATAATTTTTCAGAAGTCTTTGTCATTGGAGTATAGTTGACATATAATGGTATGTAAGTTTCAGGTGTTCTGCAGCTGGCTTTTCGCTTTCCATAGCGTTTTTAAGATCTAGCTGTATGGCTACGTGCATCCTTTTGACTGATGTATGATATGTTATGCCATCATTTTATTTATCTCTTCCCCTGTAGGGGGGCATTGACAAATAGAATAACAGTGAACATCCGTGTGCAGGCAGCCTCCTTGGACACAAGGTTGTGAGCCAGCTGCCCGAAGGCCTCCCTCCTCTGCCCTTTTCCCATCTCATCGAATCAACAAGGAATAAAGCAGGAATTTCTACCCTCTATCCATGTCACCCTCCCAGAGTCCAAGCCACCAGCGTCTCCCTCCTGTACAGCTGTGGTAGCCTCACTGGTCCCCTGCTCCTAGTCCTGTGGCCCTCCAGGCAGTTCTCCATGTAGGAACTGGAGGGACCCTTTAGAAATGTACCACATCATGTTAATCCTTTACTTAAACCTGCCAGGAACTTTCCACCCCACTCACTGTGCAAAGCACTTTCCTCAAGGGAGCTTGCCAAGCACGCTGCTGGACCTCAGCTATGTTGCCGGGCTTTTTTCTGTGCATTTACAAAAATACACAGTCACATAGTTTTTATTTTCCAAAAATGAGATAATGCTGTGCATTATCACTGCAACTTGTTTTGTTTTTTTTTTAAGAGTACAAATCAGACAAGGCCCTGGAGATCCCAGCCAGGACCTTTGGCTTTGGTCTGCCCCTGCCCTGGAGAATATAAACTCCAGGAGAAGAAGGACTGTCTTACTCCCTGTTGTACCTCCCGCACCCAGGACAATATCTGGCCCAAGGAGGGGTAAACTAGACATACTAGAAATACCCAAGGATGCAGGAACTCTGCTTTCTTCTGGCCCTGTGTCACTGCATTGACAAGGGAGTAAAGCCACTTTACAACCCTGTCCCACTTGAAGGGGCAGGTGCTCTCAGCCTGTAGAAGAGAGAGACTCCTTCCAGTCCTTTCTCGAATTTGAATTCAACAGTAGTTCACCTCTGTCCTTGCTTTGCAATATCGTTGCTGGGTGCTATGGGGCCTATTTTTCAACATTCACATTTTAGGAATTCAGAACCATCCCACTCATCATCTGGTGCTCCAGACGGGCCTGTGCACCATTAGGGATAAGGCATAAGCAATGTCAAAAACCAGAGTTCACTGACCAGGCGGCCAATGCTGCCCGCTTCAGAAGCCTGCACGTCTGGCAACCGGGAGAGGGTTGAGGTAATTTAGGGCATCTTGATCTGTTTTTCAGAAACACATTTCAGCATCGTCCCTTCTGCACCCTGCTCCCATCCCCTCCCCCTTCTGGTGACCTCTGGGGTTGGACATGATCGGCAGAAGGTGCGCAGACCTCTTCTGCTCACTCAGTCACATGGCTTAGCAGGATCCGGTTCTAGCCTCAGGCACTCTCTCTCTTATTTATTAAAAAAAAAAAGATTTATTAATTTATTTGACAGAGAGAGTTCACAAGTGGCAGAGAGGCAGGCAGAGAGAGAGAAAGGAAGAAGCAGGCTCCCTGCCAAGCAGAGAGCCCGATGCGGGACTCGATCCCAGGACCCTGGGATCAGGGCCCGAGCCGAAGGCAGAGGCTTAACCCACTGGGCCACCCAGGTGGCCCCAGGCACGCTCTCTTAACCCAGCTTGTTCTGCTTGCTGGATGGTGGTGCTTCCAGAGCTGATGATGGGGGGAAAGCTGTTGAGAAATCGAGTCGGGCCTCTGCAAAGCGCCAGGTCTTCCTAGCA
Source organism: Taxidea taxus jeffersonii (assembly GCA_003697995.1). Lineage (NCBI taxonomy): Eukaryota > Metazoa > Chordata > Mammalia > Carnivora > Mustelidae > Taxidea > Taxidea taxus. Next base: position 29,631 of record RCUC01136837.1, read on the forward strand.
TAGTGGTGGTGGCACTGTAGATAACCTCAGGCCCGTATGTCACTTTGTGCATGTAGAAGCAAGGAGATGACAAATTAGGAACCAAAAAGGATAAGAACAGAGAACAGAACAGCATTTTAAAGAGTCTTTAAGTCAGTGGAAGCAGAGGATGCCTTCGAATTCACATATCCTAGAGGGGTTGTGTTAGATGAGTGATTCTTTTATCTGGTCAACTCTCAAAATAACCTGGACAGCTTGGAGAAAAACACTGATGACCAGGCTGTCCCCCAGAAGTTCTGATTCACTGAGGTCTGGGAATCTCTGTTTGTCATGGGCTCCCTCAGGTGATTCTGAGTCTTGGCCAGGCCTGGAAATTTCAGATTCTCCACGGTGAAATCCAGGTCCTAAGTGAGATGGCACGGGCCTCAGAAAGGCAGCCCTTGTCCAAGCCAGTCAGTAGCCTGACTAAGAAGGCGTGGCCCAGGCAGCCCCCCACTTCTTCAGCCAGTGGGTTGACACACGTTTGATAACATAGGTGCAGAATTGACTTCCTCCCTCCAGCAAAACACATTATGGGTTGTTTCTTATGTATCTTTCCTTTTAAAAAGAAAAAAAAAAAACATATGTATGGTTTTTAACAGCTCGTGATATAATTCACATGCATACAAGTCACCCATTGGAAGTGTACAATGCAGTGATTTTTGTACATTGACGAACTTGTGCATCCATCCCCACAATCTAATTGTAGACCATCTTTATCACCTGAGAAAGAAACCCTGGGTTCATCAGCAGTCATTCCCCGTTTCCCTCTAAACCACTTCCCACCCCAGCCCTGGGCAACCCCCAGCTACTTCCTCTCTCCATTATGTATAGCTTTTAGGCCATCAGTTTTTCACACTAGTGGTTGTGTACCTGTGACTGTTCTACACCTTGTCTGTTCCACTGGATAGGCTTTCGCCTGGGGCTCTTCTGCCGTGGGAGATGTGGTGACAGGGTGGCACTGCAGCCATAGGGTGGCTGTGCCTGCCATGCCCCAGGGGAGCAGAGGGATCTGTGGGAACCAGAAGTTAAGGCCAAGCTTACTACGCCTGTCTTTTGTTGCCCTGGGAAGCCTCAGTCCTGGCAGAAACCTTTCATCTTTGTTCTTTCTGCATTTAGAAACTCATCGCATATGGGCACATCACTGGCAACGCCCCTGACAGTGGAGCCCCAGGGAAGCGGCTCATCGACAGGATCGTTGAAACCATTTGCAACTGTTTTCAGGGCCCTCAGACGGATGAAGGAGTTCAGTTACAAATAATTAAGGTATTTCTGTTTGTTGGCCTGGTCTGGATTATTAAATAAGAAAGCTAGTCTCCCATGGGAATTTGGATTCCTGATTTACCATGTGTTAGTTGTCTCAGGTGGTCCTGAGCTGGAGCAGAAGAGTGTAAGCGTCGCTTAGATCTTTTGTTAAGTGTCAGAATTTATTAGCACAGACTCAAACAAGAAAAGTGGAACCAGGTGTGTTTCCAAAGTAAACAGCTCCACTAATAACGTAAATTGCTTGGCCATTGAGTGGGCTTGAAATCCTCTGGGCTTTTCTCCTTGAAATCCTGGATTCCGGGTCTGCCATTTCTCAGTGGGTCCTGGATAATCTTACACCAATCTGCCCCTTGTCCTCTTGTCCTGCTCCCATCCCGCCCCCCCCATTCCATTTCCATTTCCCTGTTCCATTTCCGCTGCCAGGAGTGGTTTGGCATGTGATAGTACCGTCTTGTTGGGAGAACAGGATCAGGAGGGCTGTGGCCAGCGTTCCAGATCTGAAGTCCTGACTGTACTAGCTTTATGCAGGATGGCTCAATGTTAGCCGCTCTTGAACCTCTCTTGAAAACCCTCCAGGGAACTGGGACACTGACTGCCTATCAAAACATGTCTGTTCAGTGATTAATATAGGTGAGACCAAGTTAAAGCGGTTTCCCTCCTGAGAGAACAGTATTTTTGCCTTTTATTTATTTTTTTTGTATTTCTTTTATTTTTTATTTCTTTATAAACATATCATGTAACCCCACCACCTTCTCCCGACACCCCTCCCACCCGCCCCCTGTTTTTGGCTTTTAAAAAAGTATATTGATAGAAAGTCCTCTTCAATACAACCTGATTATGGCAAATAATTTGAATTTTATAGGTTAATAATTATCTTTAAGCTCAGAGCAATAGGGAGTTTGGGTTTGCAGAGCGTCTTCTTAGCATTTACAAAACCAAACCCAACAAACCCAAACTCTGTAGAAAAGTGTGGCTGTGGGAGGATGGGAGGCAGGTGGACGTTTGTGAAGGTGAAGCTTGTGGATTTTTGTTTTAGGCTCTTCTGACAGCAGTGACATCCCCGCACATTGAAATTCATGAGGGCACCATCCTGCAGACAGTCAGGACCTGTTACAATATCTATTTGGCCAGCAAAAATCTCATCAATCAAACCACTGCCAAGGCTACCCTGACTCAGATGCTGAACGTCATTTTCACGCGCATGGAAAACCAGGTGGTGAGTGGTTGGTGGCCGTCATCAGCTGCTGGGGGCACAGCACACCCAGTGTGCGAACGGTTTCATTTTAAAGTGCATCCCTTCTTTTTCTGAATTCTGTTTTTGTTCTTGCTTTAAAAAGCAGAGAAAGAATCTAGCTTGGGTTTTGGAATTAGCATTCAGAATTTACTTTGAGTTTTTCAAAGAATTTAGGCTGGCAAAGTTTCTGGTCCTTCTCAAAATGCTGGGACCTTTTTTTTTTTTTTTTTTTAAGATTATATTATTTTTAAGTTATCTCTACACCCAATATGGGGCTCGAACCCACAACCTTGACATCAGGAGTCATAGGCTCCACCGCCCGAGCCAGCCAGGCACCCCAGTGCTGGGAGCATTTAGACTGAATCCCTTTTTTGTTGCCTTGTAGTTACAGGAGGCCAGAGAATTGGAAAGACCAATCCCGTCAAAACCCCAGTCCCCTGTGATCCAAGCTGAAACAGTGTCCCCAAAGTTCAGTCATCTGAAGCAGAGCCAGGCACAGAGCACACCAACAACTCCTGAAAAGACAGATTTAACCAACGGTGAACATGCCAGCAGTGGTTCTGGAAAAGCAAGCTCAGAAAATGGAGATGCACCCAGAGAAAGAGGCGCATCACTATCAGGTACACCCTGGGCGCTGTTCCTCACCCCCGTGCGAAGGACCCATCTGTGGCTGAGGGGCGATTGAAGTAGTCTGGTAGCATCTGCAGGAAACCTCTGAGAGCAGCTTGTCTCTTTCTGGGCCTTCCCCTTCCCTATTGATCGTCATTTGAGGAGCACAGCCCCTGAAGCAGGATGTCTGCTGTCCTGTGTCGGCTGGATGCTTTCCTCTAACTAGTCCCTGGAATGCAGCAAGCTCCTGCTTCTTGACACCAGCTTCCATGTGGTGGCTTCAGATTGGGGTGTTTATCTCCCCGTAGTTAATTGTTTGGGTAGTTAGTCACTCAGTGTCTGTTTTCTCTGCCCCAAGGAAGACAAGGGGACCCCCTCTGTCATATATACATGAGATCCATGTACCTTGCTCATGGCCTGGCAGCTAGTAGCCACTCACAGACATCTGTGAAAGGAGCAAGAAGGTGGGAAGGTGGGCAGACATACAGATGGACAGACAGATAGCTTTTTTTCTTTTCCAGTGACCTAGTGTGTTATGTGTTTTTGTTTGCTTTTTTAAATAAAGACAACCCTGATTATAATCTTAAAGTAAACGAAACATTAGGCAAGAAATGGCAGATTGGATTAGCATAAGATTATTTCAGAATGTTTGCATGTTTCTCTGGGCAGGTTGTATGAATCAGTTCTCACATTCATATTTTGGGGGGAACTGTCCCTTCCCAAGTGATTTTGTGCAGTAAATCTTCACTCTAGCTGCTTGGTCTACATGAAATACCTGATCTGTCTTTATACCTCATCTCATTTCTTTCATTATTGACAACAGTTTCTGTTGGTAGTATGTTCTGTGAGAGGACATGTGTGTGAGCAGCTTTTGTTCCTTCGTTATTAGCGTGCTGGGCATACATAGGAACAGACCAAGTGCTTTGCTGGAAGGTTTTTCTGTATCAGTTTACTGAAGGAAAGGACAAAAGGGAAAGTTGCCACCACAAAAGGTCTGGGTCTCTAGGTGAGCTCAGAGTTGCTGTGTCCTCAGTCCTGCGGTCCTGTGTCTCAGGGAAGGTGCTCAGAAACTCCTGGCCCATCCTCTAGATCTGTCGCCATTTTCACTTTCTAAACTCTCAGAGCAAGGACCAGGTTTTACTGTAACCCTTATCAGGCTGTGATCAGTCAATAAATATTAATTTTTAAACACTTAGTACATAGTAAGCATAGCTGTGCAGATAAAAATGCGAGTCTCTCTGGCTGCATCGGTGTTTCCACTACAGCCCATTTCCTCTGTGGCAGCCAAAGTGATCTCTTAAAAGCATTAATTAGATCACAGCCCCCCCTCTGCTTAAACCCCTTTGGTAATATCCCATCTGATCCCATTCACAGTGAAATCTGTACCCGCCCAGCCCTTGACTTCTGAGGCCGTAGGTGACCTGACTGCTGCCCACCTCTCCATCCCGTTACTCTTCTTTCCCCCTTATTGACTACACAGTGTGCCTTGAGAGTGCCATGCTTGCTGTTGGTGCCTTTGCACTTTCTGCCCCCCGCCTCGTTTATCTTCAGGTGTCTTGGTTCACACTGGTCACCCTCTCTGCAGCTCCCACATTTCTGCCCTGTCAGCCGCTTTGCTTTTCTTCATAGCACTTATCACTACCTGAGATCACTGAAGAGTTTATGTTTACTTATTCCTGGGAGGAGATCTAGACCACTCTGTTCACCACTATATTCCCAACACTGGCATGGTGCCCAGCATTCATGGCAGACACTCAGTAAATACATTTTTATGGAATGAATGAGGGAGGAAAACTTGACTTCTAAAAAGATCATTTTGCGGAAACACGGTAACTTAAAATTCTGCTTTAAAAGAGTGATTTGCACTTAGTATATTGCTGTGGGTTTTGTTGCCAATACTTGGTGCCCCCTGCAAGGCTTCTCCCAAGAATGTGGGAATCAGACTGCCTTTAATAAGTAAATGGCATCAAAAGAAATGAAATCTTGCCATTTGCGACGACGTGGATGGAACTAGAGGGTATTATGTTGAGCGAAATAAGTCAATGAGAGAAAGAGAACTATCATATGATCTCCCTGATATGAGGAAGTTGAGAGGCAACGTGGGGGGCTTGGGGGGTAGGAAAGGAATAAATGAAACAAGATGGGATCGGGAGGAAGACAAAACATAAGAGACTCTTTTTTTTTTTTTTTTTTTTAAGATTTTATTTATTTATTTATTTAAGAGAGATCACAAGCAGTTAGAGATGCAGGCAGAGAGAGAGGAGGAGGAAGCAGGCTTCCCGCTGAGCAGAGAGCCTGATGTAGGGCTCGATCCCAGGACCCTGAGATCATGACCTGAGCCGAAGGCAGAGGCTTTAACCCACTGAGCCACCCAGGTGCCCCAAGAGACTCTTAATCTCACAAAACAAACTGAGGGAGGGGAGTAGGGAGAGGGTGGTTGGGTTATGGACATTGGGGAGGGTATGTGCTATGGGGAGTGCTGTGAAGTGTGTAAACCTGGTGATTCACAGATCTGTATCCCTGGGGCTAATAATAATATATTATATGTTAATAAAATAAAAAATTTTTTAAAAATCAAATGGCAAATCCACAGATAATGGGTTGGAATGGAAGTGTGCTGTTATGCTTAAAAAGAGTGAGGGGCTTCTTGCTCTCAAGATGTAGCTCTAAAGAAAGAATAGGTTCTTCAGAAGAAGGGGGGCAGCCTTGGAAGGGCTTAAGGGGAAGGATAGCCCAAGAGGCAGGTGATGGACATGTCCACACAGGGAGACGGTGCCCTGAGCTAGAGTCCAGGCAGTTGAGGCCCTCTGAGGGCCCTGGGCTGTAGTGCCTCTGTCCTGGGGGAGAACACATCCTGCCCTTCTGTGGGGTCCATCCTGTAGTCATCACATCCTAGAACTGCCCCTAACTAGCCAGTCACTGTGCCGGGCACCGTGTTTGCAAACTGGGCACTCGGCATACATTTTCTGATTTATTTATTTACTGATTTTAAGATTTATTTATCATTTTAGAGAGAGTGCAAGAGTGGTTGGGGCAGAGTGAAAGGGAGAGAGAATCCCAAGCAGACTCTGAGCTGAGTATGGAACCCTACCGGGCTTGATCCCAGGACCCTGAGATCATGACCTCAGCCAGAATCAAGAGACAAACGCTCAACCAACAGCACCACCCAGGCGCCCCTACATTTTCCTATTTAATTTACTGAGAACCCTCCCCATGGCCTTCCTGGGATCATTTGCCTCCCAGTGAAATTTGCATAGATGCAGACAGTTCACAACAGACTTGAGCACCTCTTTCCCTTTAGTAGTTTTTATGCTAAGTTGATAAATCGATAGTCCGTCAGTCTTATCAGCCTGTCCAAGACATGGACTAAATTGCTCTGTGTAAATTTACAAAATAGATTTTTGAGCCTGAGACATTCTAGCTTATTTGAATTTGGGGGCACAGCCAGCAGTCTTCCCTAGGGGACCCCACCTCATGTGTCCATTCACATTCCTCCTCAATGCCTGGCTGTTCTTGTCAGTTTCCTTTAAAAAAAAAACAGCTTCATTAAGCTGCAATTTGTGTACCATAAATTCAGCTTTTTAAAACGTACAATCTAATTATTTTTAGTACATTCACAGAGTTGTGCAGTCGTCACCATAGTCAATTTTAGAACGTTTTAATTACACCCAGAAGAAATCCTGTGCCCAGAAACTGTCACTTCCCGTTTTCTTTTTTGTTTTTAAGATCATTTTTAAGAGTCTGACTTTTTGACTCGCAACATGCATGAGACATCAGCATGTTTACATTTATGTGGCTAATGAGTAGCTATTGTAGGTACACAAATACCTGCGTGTTTAAGGATTTCTTAGCTCATTTTTTCTTCTTGCATCTCATTCTTAAGAAAAAAAACAACAACACAATTTTTAAGTATTCTAAAATAGAGCAAAGTTCTCATCCCTCGGCCAATATGGAGAGTCTGATAGGACAGCCTGGTTTCAAATCATGACTCTACAGTCTAGTAGCTCTGTGACCTTGAGGGAAATCTTTAATCTCTCTGAGCCTCAGGGTCCTCATCTGTAAGATGGGGCCACAGCTAGTACTGATTGTACAGGTTTTTGAGAATTAAATCAGAGCAATGTCTGGCACTTGGACCTGTGTATTTGCTATTATTACCTTTCAAATAAGTTTCCACTTAAAAAAATGAGTTAAAAAAACAAATAGTTAAGATGATAATCGGATGTGAAGGTGGTGAGAACAGTGCATAGAATAAAGGGAGCCTGTTTTCCGTGTTCGCAATCCCAGATCCTCTGCTTTAGGAATTTCAACATTTTTTGTGGACAAAACAAAAATTGTCTCAGACCAACACTTTATAAAAATAACAGAATGTACCCCCGGGTCCCCCTCCTTTCTGACATAGCCTGCCTTGCCGGCGGCTCCCGCTCAGGGGTTTACGACTTCTGTGTTAGCTGCTTGATGGACACTTACTTTGTGACAGTAGGTTTCCTGAGTGTACCTTCCTGTCAAGGAACCGTGTTGGCATGTGGTTGGAAATGTGACAGCAAACAGCTTTGGTCCCTGATTTTTTTTCCTTTAGTATTCTTGCATATTACCGAGCGCTTGGACATTGGGTACAACCAAACCCTAGTTTCTAGGAAACAAGCATGTCACGTTTTACTGTCACCGTGTGTTCACATTTGTCCCCACCATTCTACATCTGCCTCGTCCCCCTCTGCTTTTTCCGTAGCACTGTAATGTGCAGCATAACACAGTTATTATCCCAGCTAGAACGTAAGCACCAGGAAAATAAAGATCTTTGTTTTAAACAGTGATGTATTCCACATGCCTGGAATTGTGCCGAACAGGCAGGCATTCAACTTTTTGATGCAATGAGTGAGTGAATGCATCTTACTACCCCACCTCCCTCCCTCCACCATGGTCCCCACTTGACTGGACAGAAAACAGAGGCATGGGAGGGGGTGTGTGTCTCAGATTCCTTCTGTTTTTTCCCCGATTATTCTTAGCATGTAACTTTCATCCTCCAGGTTACCTCATGGTTCCAACATGCTGTCATGTCCTCCTGCAGGAAGGAGGAAGAGGGTGGGACTCAAGGACTCCCAGCTGAGTCATGCTGCTCCCTAAGGAGCCTTCCCAGGAGCCCAGGCAATCCCCAGTAATTTATGCTTTACCCCTTATTGGCTAGAACTTGGTCACATGGCCACCCTTTCTGCTGGGGTGACCAGGAAATACAGGGATAGCCCCTTCCCCTTTTAAAAGGACATGTGATGTGATGAGCACTGGGTGTTGTACGCAACTAATGAATCATTGAACATTTTATCAAAAACTAATGATGTACTATATGTTGGTTAATTGAATTTAAATTAGAAAGGAAGAAAGAAATGAGAGGGCCTCTCTCACAAGGGCATCAGGAATGTCTTAGCACAGTCATACCCTACAGACCAAAGAAAAATTAACGCTTGAGTCCTCACTCTACAAACACCATTTTAAATGCTTTCTGGGTATTATTTTACTGAATTCTCACAAAGCTCCATGAGGTAAGTGCTACTGAAATCATCCTTGTTCACTACTGAGGGAACTGAAGCTTGGAAAGGTAATGCAACATAAGTCTCCACGTTGGGAAGTGGCAGAGCAGGAACCTGAACCAGACACATTGGCTCTGGAGCCTTCACTTTTCTCACGGTGTTGAAGTCACTTCTACGAGGGAACACTTTCACTTTTTCACTCTGACGTCTTTCAGACACCCAACCCCATCAGTGTCCCATTTTCCCCACTCTTGACAGACCCATGTCACTTTCCTGCTCACTGTAATGACACCTGTCCTCAGTGGCAAGGACTGAGGCACCAGGACATCTGTAGAGTTCATGCCTTGGCTAAAGGGGGCCGGTGCTCCTGGTTCCGGATGCTGTGGCCTGGTGTTGCCAGGTAATCCAGATCTGGATTTTTCTGACACATCTCCCAATTTCTGTTGTTGTTGTTGTTTGTCCTTTTTTTAAAAAAAAATTTTATTTATTTATTTGACAGACAGAGATCACAAGTAGACAGAGAGAGAGGAAGGGAAGCAGACTCCCTGCTGAGCAGAAAGCCCGATGCAGGGCTCGATCCCAGAACTCTGGCATCATGACCTGAGCCAAAGGCAGAGGCTTTAACCCACTGAGCCACCGAGGCACCCCACATCTCCCAATTTTTTAAGTGTTCACAGCTAATGCAAATAAAAAGAAAATACAGTCCATAAGCACAACCAATGAAACAATCAACAGAATTTAAATGCATCCTATGGAATGGGAGAAAATATTTGCAAACCATATATCTGAGAAGGGATAAGTATCCAAAATATACAAGGAGTGTCTATAGCTCAATAGCAAAAAAACAAATAACCCATTGAAAAATGGACAAAGGACCTGAATAGACAGTTCTCAAAAGAAGACATACAAATGGCCAACACATACTTTAAAAGGTGCTCAGTTTCACTAATCAGGGGAATGCAAATCAGAACCACAATGAGATATCAGTTTGCCCCTGTCAGAATGACTGTTACCAGAAAGATGAAGGACGAGTGCTAGGGAGCATGTGGGGAGAAGGGAGCCCTTGTGCCCTGTCGCAGGAATGTAAATTGGTATGGCCGATATGGAAAACAGTATGGAGGTTCCTCAGAAAATTAAAAATAGAACTACTTTATGATCGAGACGTCTTATTTCTAGGTATATCTTCAGAGAGAATGTAATCAGGATCTTGACGAGATCATCTGCACTTCCCTGTTCAGCATTATTCACAATAGCCAAGATGTGGAAGTAACATCAGTGTCAAAAGATGAATGGATAAAGCACTCACGCGCACACACATAGACATGCACACACTGGAATATTATCCAGCCTTTAAAAAGAAGGAAATCCTGCCATTTTAACAACACAGATGAACCTGGAGGGCATTATGCTTAGTGAAAGAAGCCAGTCATAAAAGGACAAATACTGCATGATTCCACGTGTATGAGGTACTAGAGGAGTCAGATGTGTTGACACCGAACATAGGTGGTCACAGAAATGGGGAGATACTGGTTGGGGGTACAGTTTGTTACATAAGGTGCGGAGTTCTGGTGATGCAGCGTGTAGCAGTGTGACCATAGTTGACAGCACTGTGTAGATCTTATGTGTTCTCACCACACACAAGAAAGTTTGCCGAGTGTAGATCTTATGTGTTCTCACCACACACAAGAAAGGAAGGTAACGGTGACCGGGTGAGGGGACAGAGTGTTAATTAGCTTGATTGAGGTGACCATTTCACAGTGTGATTTGTATACATATACATGCATTACATCATCGAGTCATGCCCCCTAAGTATATACAAGTCTTACTTGTCAATGATACCGCCATAAAGCTGGGTCCGGGGAAGCAGTGCACAGGCTAGAGAGTGCCTACCTGCAGGCCTGGTATACCCAGCAGGCTCCGCCTTACAGCCTCTGGTCCCCCTCCTCCAGCCCGCAGCCCCCCTACCCCGTGACACGCATTCAGCACGCCGGCACTGCTCGGGCATTGGAATGTATGGTAGAGATGGACAGCTGCCATCACTGTGTGACATCGTGGCATCGGAGAGTGCCGGACCTGGAAGGGAACTTGGTAATACCTTGCCACATGTAGATGAGACAGTTTTAGGCAGCTCTTTCACTAAACAGTGTTTATTTAAATAGTGACACATTGATTTTAACATACGTTCAGAAAATATAATTGGCGCGTGAATCCTCTGGTCCTTTGAATGGTCTTGCTTGAGGTGAGTCAGTGTGAGGAGCAGTGGTGACTGTACATGTGTGCCATACTGATACTCATGATGGTGAAAACAGCAAACATAACGAAGGTGGCCCCAGAGCGCCTGAAACGTGCTCACACACCCATCTATTCTAAACCACGTTGTTTAGATGAAGATGTGGGAGCAAGAGATTGTAACTGTGGCCACTGGCTTCTTTTTTTTTCCCCGAGTTCTTTTCCGTCCTCTAAGAAAAGCATGCAACATCCATATTTTCCACAGAGATTGACTTACCCATCTAAATAGTTACGGTGGTTTTACTTGCCAGTCGTACCTCAGTGAAGCTTGGGGGGTAGGTGGTGGCAAATAAATAGGTTGGGGGCGGTCAGCTGCTCTGTGGAAATGAAAATACTTTTTACTGCTCTCCGGGACCTTGTGGATCAAACACAGAATTCATAAAAATAGGGACTTGACTGAAAGGCCTTACTGAATTCAAAAAGAATTTGCAGGCTTACTTTGGTTCGGTTTAATGTGGTGGCCTTTTTGGTCAATGGGATGTTTGAGAAATCCCTCACATTTGCTCTTAAAAGTCTAGTCCAGGAGCGTTGACTCGTTCTCTCAAAACAACCGGTGCCGAAGCTCTCCCATTTAAGCAGTTAACAGCTGACAGAACAATTCGATTTAAAATGTAGTAAATCTAAATAAATAAATAAATAAATAAAATAAAATGTAGTAAATCCTCAGTTACCACATTAGACATCTCATGCTGAGTTCTGGGTGGTTCTGAGTGCGAAGGAAGTGAAGCAACACAAGGCATGTCACTTCCCAAGGCCCTGGGGTGCCCGAGGTGAAGGCACAAGAGAAAGCTCCATCTTTTGTTCTGCTGAGAAACATAGCTGGGTAAAATCCAGCTCCTGCGTCCAGCATGGGGGTGGTGGAGAGGGCTTTAGTAAGGAAGAGTGATTCACAGAGGGAAGACTCAAAGTCAAAGCAGATGCTGCCTAAGAGTTTCCAGATTGCACAGGTCTTGTTTTCTTTTGGCATAATCAGATTGAGCTTCGGAGAGGACTTGTTTGCCCCCTTTGCCTCCTGAGATGTGACCTCCTTCTCCCCCTTTGCTTTCCTGGGAAATACCCACATGTTCGTGTTTGTGTCTTTGGGTGTGTATAGGGACTGATGATGGGGCCCAGGAGGTGGTGAAGGAGATCTTAGAAGATGTGGTCACATCTGCTGTTAAAGGTAAGAACCAAAAACCCAGCCTCTCCGCCTCCTCGCTGCTCCAAAAAAGTGCTTGGCCAGATGATTTTAGTGGTGGAATGCCAACCCCCAGTGAAGTCATAGAAACTGAGTCTGCTCGTATCTGCCTGTCTTCCCTGTGAGATTCAGAAAAATCTGAAAAGGATATTTCCAAATATCTAAAAAAGAAGTATCTTTTTAGTCACTAACTTTATTCTCATTGGGGCTGGGTTCAAGCAGTCTGACGATGCTAGAATTGGGTGTTCCACATGGCAGACGGAGGCCACTCCCAGATATATCCAGCTTTTTCCAGGAGCGGCTGTGAGTCCTGAAGTGGTGTCCATTGCTGCTGAATGTTCATGGCTAGCCACTGATGTGTCAAGGGGACAGTCCCCACGTCAGCAGGTATCAGATGCACAGAGAAGCTTTGTTCGTTTTCTTAGACTTCATTCATAGCTCCCTCAGTTTTATGGTGTGGTTTCAGTGGAACGAAACTTATGGAGCTCAGAATGACTATTGGAAGAGGTTTTTTTTGTTTTTGGCCTAAATCTTAGGTGAATGGCTGTGTGTTGAATACTTGACTCCAGTGGCAATAAACCATTAATGGGTCTAGAAATCATTAATTTAGCAGAGAGCTACAATCAGTATTTCTGTCTTTCTTTTTTTAAGGATTACATTTACTTATTTGAGAGAGCACAAATAGGTAGGGCAGAGGGAGAGGGAGAAGCAGGCTCCCCGCTGAGCAGGGAACCCAATGTGGGACTTGATCCCAGGACCCTGGAATCATGACCTGAGCCAAAGGCAGACGCTTAACCAACGGAGCCAACCAGGAGCCCCAGGGGTCATGATTTTTAAAATGTATTTCTTACTGTGGGTCACAGTCTGAGAAGTTTGACCCACTGCCCTAAGCCCTATTCTTTTATTGATTTAGGTTACCACCAATCTGTCTTCATAGATTTCATTATTTATTTAATGTAGAATTACATAAAATTACTTAATAGAATGTAGAAGTGTATGTCCTGGTAGCAATGTCTTTAAAATAGAATAATTTTAATTCTGTGTCTTTCCCTTTTTCACACGGCTGTCAGGAAGCTCAGGTCTACTTTGTTTTTTTCCTCCTTGTGACTGAGGTCTTCTGTTGTAACTGCCAACTCTTTTCATTTATATGGCTCTTCTTCTCTAACCCCTAGATCAGTAGCATTTTTTAAAAATCTGTGCTTCTCATGCTGAGCTGTTTCTAAGCTTTTCCAGAAGTGGACCGGGGGTGGGGTGGGGGCAGGGCTGCTGTATTGCTCATTTCTAGAGGCACCACTGACATGGCCTGCAGTGTGAATGAAACCTCTGGGGATGTGTGGCTAGTAGGCACATGTAAAGCCTAAACACCACTTTGGTCAAGCCTTTTTCAGTATTACATTGTCAGTCTCCTAGGGTGATAGCAAAGGGAGAGGGGAAAAAGCAGGAGCTGGAAGATGGTGTGAGTAACTTCTCCCTGGGGTCAGAGCTTTTGGGATGAGAACTAACTTGGTGATGATTTTTTGCACCTGTGTTTTAAGAAGCAGCACAGAAGTGCGGCCTGCCAGATCCCGAGCAGGTTCTGGGTGAACTGGAGTGCCAGGAAGGTGCGGTTCCCCCAGCGGCTGATGAAAATTCCCAGACCAACGGGATAGCAGACGACAGGCAGTCCTTGTCGTCAGCGGATAACCTGGTATGTTGGTGATTCTCCTCATATACAGACCTGTTTGGATTTTTACTTTTTTAGAAGATGCAGAATTAAATCTCTAGCCGAAGCAGCGAGTGAAAACCAGCAGACCTTAGACAGTCACGCAGTCCTTGCCTCATGTGCTTCATATTAGTAGGTTACATTCTTGGAATGTGCTCCTGGTGGTTATATATAGCATTGTTACTAAACCTCGTTTGTTCAGACTTTTAAAAACTTAGCTTTCCCGGCCTTTCTCTTTTCTCTCATATACATTCATTATAGAAGAATCAGAAAATAGAAGGAAAAATAGGGAAATAAAGTCATCCTTAAGCCCCTAGCCTAGAGATAACTCTTGTTAACTATTACTTATATCTTTCTAGATTTTTCTCTCCCTCTCATTTTTTTCCACTTAAATATAATCACATGATATACTGCTGTTTTGTAACCTGCTTTTGAAACTTAGTGTATATTACGAACATCCTTTCAGACCCATAGATGTGTCTGCCACATTATTTTTTTTGAACGGCTTTGTTGTTTTCTTGAAAATGATATATATAAACATTCAAAACAGGGAGAAATATGATGTTAACATCCCACCTGAACCCACTGTCTTTACCTTTTCATGGGTGTTTCTCAGCGTTTTGCGTTATCAGTGCCCAGCCCCCCAGCCTTTTTATATATTTCTTTTTCTGATGCACCATCCCCTTTCACGAATTTTAAAGCCACTGATAAACTGGGTATCTGTTTATGGTTATACATGTACCTGTGCTTTATACATACAAAGAATAAGATTTTTTCCACCCCCAATTCCCCTACTTCTCCACCAAGAACCAGTACCTGACCCTGTCTTAGTCTGTTTGGGTTGCCATAACAGAATACCATAGGTTGGGTGGCTTATAAATGATAGAAATTTATCTCTCACAGTTCTGGAGGCTGGGAAGTCCCAAGATCAAGGTATCAGCAGCTTTGGTGTCTGGTGAGGACCTGTTTGCTGATTCATAAAGTGGCTGTCTTCTTTAACCCACGGAGCCCCCCAGGCGCTCGAAGTGGCTGTCTTCTTGAGGACACTGATTCCGTTCACGAGGACTTCTCCCTCTTAAGCCCCACTTCCAGATACTGTCACTTTGGGGGTTAGATGTCAACCTGTGAATGGAGGTGGACGGAGCATAAGCATTCAGTGTGTAGCAGTCCCCATGGAATTGTGTCTTCCCCATGAAGAACGTACTTACGGATGTACTCCAGTCCGCACGAAGGACTCCTGCCTTTTGCACTAGGCTGTGACTTGCTTTGTTTACTCAACACCGTTTTATGGACATCTTTCCACATCAGTACATACAGACCTAACTGTTTCAGTGGTCATGTAGAATTCTGTCCCGTAGACTGCCATAATCTATTTTGCCAATTCCCTGTTAGGTTTTTATGTTACTTCAGTTTTTTTAATCACAGGAAATAGTTCTATAATGAGCATCCTTATAGATAAATCTTGTGCACATCCTTAATTCTTTCTTTAGGATAAATTCCTACAAGTGATATTGCTGGGTCACGAGTTGGAAGCTTTAAGGCTTTTGTTCCTTAACATCACATTAGCCTGCTGGGAAGGTAATGCTCGAATCTCTGCCCACTTGTAGGCAATCAGTGCTCATTTCCCCATTCCCTCATTAAAATTGGGCAATAGCCTTCATTCCAAATTTTGCTGGCCTGATGGGAGAAAGATCCCGCCGTAATGATTAGTAGTAACATTGTTTAGGTTAATCTGTCATTTGCATTTCTTGGTGAATTGCTTATTCATGTTTTTTTGCCTGCTTTTCATTTGGATGGAAGGTTTCTGTAATTTCCTTAATGAATTATAAGAACGTTTTGTACTTCGAGCGTACTAGTCTTTTTCATACGTTACAGATTTTTTAAAAAATTTTTTAAAGCAGCTTACTTTTTTAGTTAAAGAAGTGTATTTTCAAATGCCTGTCATTTTTCCCCCATCTATCCTGCAGTAGTGTTCTTAGATATACTGTTATCCAAGCTAATGTAATTACATGTACACGTGACCTTTAAATAACGCGGGGGCTAGGGGCAATGACACTCCCCTGCCACACAGCCGAAAATCTGCATTTAACTTTTCACTCTCCCAGAACTTAACCACTGATAGCCTGCTGTTGACCAGAAGCCTTACCGATAGCATACACAATTGATTGACACATATTTCATACAGGTATTATACACTGTATTCTTAGAATAAAGTAGACTAGAGAAAAAATCACAAGGAAGAGAAAATCCGTTTACAGTACTGTACTGTATTTATTGAAAAAAAATCCACATGTAAGTGGCCCCGTGCAGTGCAAACCCGTGTTGTTTAAGGGTCAGCTGTATTTGTCTTAGATTTTTAGCGGTTTAACGTTTGCTCATTTATCATTTTAAGCCATCCATGCCCACTTTTTTGAAGAACAAGGAACAAGGTTTTAGAATTGCCAGAATGACTCCCCCATAGCTCCTGTTTTGGCACATTGTCCTCTCCCCCACATTCCTCACTTCCCCACTGAATAACAGAATTTTAAATTCCCATGGAATAATTACATTCTTCGTTTTTGAAAAATAATTTTGTTTTGACCCCTTAATTTTTCTCTTATTTGTTTCTAACCTCAGGAATCAGATGCACAGGGACATCAAGTGGCCGCTAGGTTCTCTCACATTCTGCAGAAGGACGCCTTCCTGGTGTTTCGCTCCCTTTGCAAGCTGTCCATGAAACCCCTTGCTGAAGGCCCCCCAGATCCAAAGTAAGCAGACACCAGTTCTTGGCCGTGTATGACCCAGATGACTCAGGAGGATGTTGGGGGTTCTGAGAAACCCCAGTGCCCTGTCCCCTGGTTGGTGTGAATGCAGGAATTTATAGCTTTTCAGACTCCTGCTATCCCTTCAGCCCTTTATTAAATAGATTGTCTCTGTGTCCACACCAACAGAGATTTTGCCCAGTGTTACTTTCCTTGGCTTATATACAAAGAAGTGTTACTGTCCTGAACGTGTTACCCTCTTTTTCCTGACTAACGAATTTAATCTGATGCAGGGTGGGCAGGGGCAGGATGTGTACAAACCTCACTTCCCTGCCCTGCTCAGAAACCTCTGCTCCATGGGTACAGGTTTAAGCCCCAGAAGCAACCCAGAGAAGCCAAACCTTGCTTCGTAGTGAACCAGTTACTGCAGAGCTGGTAGGGCTATGGCGCCAGACAGCCTCATTTACTCCTGGCTCGCTTGAAAGCACCTCCCCAGCCGTAGGCATTACTGAACCTCATTTGAAAAGTGGGGATGTGGGAAATTGCCTTACAGGGTCCGTGACCTGAAGTGGTATCATCGCATCCTGAGTGTGGGGCCCGGCACTTCATGAGTTTTATTGTCAGTGTTCTTGTTAGTCGCTAACAATAATCATCAACTCTCCTGTTGAGATATCATGACCGTTAAGGAGATGATTCAGGAACATTTCCTTCTTTCCAGGCCTGTGAGTGCGGGTGAATAAAGAGCACTGTTTCCATTTGTCCATAAAGACAGAGCAGGACACAGGGGTTAGTCTCACGTGTGTGATTTAACTAACTGTAGTTGCAGAACCTGTAAGTTTATACTTACTCTGCTCCCGCTGCATGCCCTATTTTATGGCAGGGAGAGGAAGAGGATAGTAGGAGTTGGCAGCTCTTGTCCTCACAGGCTTGCAGGTCCCCAGAGGACCCACCTCATGCCATCTGCCCTCAGGCTCTTGGCATCTAGATGCCGGTGCCAGTTCTTAACTCATTGGCTCTCAGAAACTCAGCTCTCTGGTAGAGGAGTGAGGCTTTCTCAAGAAACGCACTCTTTGAAATGGAATCTTCTAGCACTGTCGCCATCTTTCCCTTTGCCAGATCCCACGAGCTGCGTTCCAAAGTGGTTTCCCTGCAGCTGCTCCTGTCCGTCCTGCAGAACGCCGGCCCGGTCTTCAGGACTCACGAGATGTTCATCAACGCGATCAAGCAGTATCTTTGTGTGGCATTGTCCAAAAATGGCGTCTCTTCAGTGCCTGATGTCTTTGAACTCTCTCTTGCCATTTTTCTTACTCTTCTTTCAAACTTCAAAATGCACTTGAAAATGCAAATAGAGGTACGGGCTCCAAAATGATTTGGGGGGTTCTTTTCAGGGTTGTTTTGTTTCTTTTTTTGTGTAGTGCTTATACACGAAGAGTTAAATTCTGGTGACATAGTCATCAAGAACTAGACTTGCATGGTCCACTTGCTGGCACCCCAGAGTACTTTTTGACTGAGTGAGAGACTACCTTTTCCTAAAGGTTCCTGCCCCCAGATTTTAGGTGCCTTTCATTTTAACCCAAAGTTTAAATCGAATGACCCAAGGGCTAGTCCCAGTCCCCTGAACATGTGTGTTTAGCGTGTACATTGTTTGAAGTATTCTGATTTAGTTGGAAAATTGAGAAGTCATTCTCATTTTACATGACAGTCCAGATCTCTGGTTTCTCTCAAAACCGTAACGTTAGTCCTCATCTTGGCCTGGCAGCTCTTGCTGGTTGCTGAGGGGCTCCTCTAGTGGGGCTTCCATCCTCCTGGTTGCTGTGGTCCTGCCCGGCCAGTTGTTCCCCCAGGAGGCCGGGGTTCCGACGTGCCTCAGCAGTGCGTGTGCCTGTGTGTGTGTGTGTGCACGCACGCGCGCTGCTCGTTTACTTCTCTCCAGGCTCTCTCCCTCATTGCAGCTGCCTGTTGCCCTGTAGCCTTTGGGGTTTTGAGCCCCAGTTTAAATGGTATTAATTGGTGCCCCCTTTGTCTCCGTGTCATGTAGGTCTTTTTCAAAGAGATTTTCCTGAACATTTTAGAAACATCAACAAGTTCTTTTGAGCACAGGTGGATGGTCATTCAGACTCTGACAAGGATCTGTGCAGGTATTTTCACTCTGAGGGTGCTCATCCATTGACTTACCCAGAAATGCTTTTCCAAAATCCATATTGAGACCTTTACTTCTTGCTTTTAGAGTTTTTTTTTTTTTTAAGATTTTATTTATTTATTAGCTAGAGAGAGAGAGACCGAGCACAGGCAGACAGAGAGGCAGGCAGAGGCAGAGGGAGAAGCAGGCTCCCTGCCGAGCAAGGAGCCCCATGCGGGACTCGATCCCAGGACGCCGGGATCATGACCCGAGCTGAAGGCAGCCGCTTAACCAACTGAGCCACCCAGGCCTCCCTGCTTTTAGAGTTTTAATGTAGCACTGGGAAAGCCTCACCTGAAAGGCTAATGCTAACCAAACACCTAGTCCAGCTCCTCTTCTTTAGAGGATGACCAGCTCTGTCTGGTTGGCCTGGACCTTGTGGTCTTCGCACAGGAAGTCCCACACCCTGGGAAGCCCCCTGCTCCTGCAAAACCAGGATACGTGGTCGCTCCGCCTACAAACTGAACACTGTCAGTCACAGGGTCCAAGGTGTTAGTGCTGCCAGCCCTCGATTGAACCCCAAGGTCCATTCGGATTTCCCTTATCACAGTACAGTTGTGTGGCTGGTAACCAAACCTCCCACTTGTCTGTCATCAGACATAATTCCACAAGTGACACAACTTTAAGAGGCGGATCGGGCAATTGTTATCCCTTTCTTACGAGGAAAGTGAGCTTTGGAGAGGCAGAGTGAGCTCCTCGAGAGTCCAGTGGGTGCTGAGGCGAGTGTCAGAAGAGGGCGTCCCTGGACTTGTAGTACATCTGACACACGTTTCCTGAGGGATTCCTGTCTACCTCAGTCAGTGACTGGGAAGCATTTTTGAAGGAAAAATCTCATTTAATAAGAAAATGTAACTGCTGTGTCTGTTGGATCAGAATTTCTAATATCTCTGTGTTATTTTCCAAGACGCCCAGTGTGTTGTAGATATTTATGTCAACTACGACTGTGATTTAAATGCTGCTAACATTTTTGAGCGCCTTGTGAATGATTTATCCAAAATTGCTCAGGGAAGAAGTGGACACGAGTTGGGAATGACACCTCTGCAGGTAAAAACACCAAAAGCACCTATTTATATAGATGTGTGCGTGTGTGTGCGTGTGTGTGTGTGTGTATTTTTTTAAAGATTTTTTATTTATTCATTTGAGAGAGAGAACGAGAGCACGAGCAGGGCAGAGGGCCAGGGGGAGAGGGAGGAGCAGACTCCCTGCTGAGCATGGAAGCCCGATACAGGGCTCCATTCCCAGGACCTGGGATCATGACCTGAGCAGAAAGCAGCCGCTTAACTGACTGAGCCACCCAGGTGCTCCTCTCCCATTTATATTAAAAGTGCATTTGCTTCGTGGTATCTAGGTGGCTCGGTTGGGGGCCTGACTCTTAGCTCAGGTTTTGATCTCAAGGTTGTGAGTTCAAACCCTGTGATAGGCTCTATGCCCAGCGTGGATTTTT
The DNA here is from genome assembly GCA_003697995.1 of Taxidea taxus jeffersonii. Lineage (NCBI taxonomy): Eukaryota > Metazoa > Chordata > Mammalia > Carnivora > Mustelidae > Taxidea > Taxidea taxus. The sequence goes on from RCUC01136837.1 coordinate 49,812, forward strand.
ATTTTTAAGGATCCATTTGAGAAAAATAATAATAAAGTGCATTCATCTCCGTAAACGTTTATTGAGCGCCACTGTGTGCCAGGCCAGCACTGTCCTTGGTCCTGGAATACAGCAGTGAACAAAACGCAGTGCACATGAATGTGCACAACTGCGGTGGTCAACAACGGAGGAGTAAGCTGCAGAGAAGAATAAAGCAGGGATAAAGGAGGGCTAGAAATGGTGCTGTCATTTTTAATGGGGTCACAGAGTAGTCTTTCTGAAAAGGTGAATTTGAGCCGAGACCTGTAGGAAGTCAGTTCGCTCAGTCACCTTTCCAAAGCTTGTATGAAAACAGGCTCCTAGGCTCCAGTAAGGCAAAGGAAATTGTCTCTTATCCAATTGCCTCATTAGAGTGCCCACACAGAGAAGAGGATCTTAAGCTAAGGTCTCTGAAGGAACTGGTCAGAAGGTCTGTGAGCTGCCTTGCATTATGTGTAGAATTTTGGTGGATGGGCATTTTCCCTAGAAGGTCCGTAGCTGTCTTTAGATTCACAGAGAGATCTGTGCCACCATAGTTGCTGTTTTGAGTAGAAAATATTTGCATTTCTTTAGATTATCTGTGATTCACGTTCAATTTTTTTAAGAAATGCTACTTTTAAAAAAATTAGTATTTTTATTTGTAGAGCAAGCCTTAAAATGTAATGTGTTTGTGAGTGTTCGAAGAGGAAGAATGTGTCCAGAATCACTCACTTGTTGCATGATGGAAAATTCTTTTCTCTTTTTTTTCAGGGGGGAGGTTGGTTACTGGTTAAGATCCTATTGATTTTTAATTTGCAATTAGTGTACTTTAAGCAGTGTTTTCCCTAAGATTTTATATATTTATTTGAGAGTGTGAACATGTGCATATGCACAAGGGGAGGAAGGGGCAAAGGGGGAGCAAGAGGGTGGAAGAGAATCCCAACCAGACTCTCTACTGAGCGCTGAGCCTGATGTGGGACTGTATCTCATGACCCTGAGATCAGGACCTGAGCTGAAACCAACCGTTGGACGCTTAACCAACCGAGCCACTCAGGCGACTCAACCCTATTGGTTTATTGAAAAGGAAAGCAACTGAAGTATTGTTTAAATTATATAAGCACTGAATAACTTCCTTTCAAAAATCCAGATAACACTTGGGGCACCTGGCTGGCTCAGTAGGTAGAACATGCAACTCTTTTTTTTTCTTTTTTTAAGATTTTATTTATTTATTTGACAGAGAGAGAGAGAGAGATCACAAGTAGGCAGAGAGGCAGGTGGAGAAGGAGAGTGTGAAGCAGGCGCCCCACTGAGCAGAGAGCCTAATGTGGAGCTCAATCCCAGGACCTTGAGATCATGACCCTAGCCCAAGGCAGAGGCCTAACCCACTGAACCACCCAGGCGCCCAGAACATGCAACTCTTGATCTTGGAGTCATGAGTTCAAGCCCAGTATTGAGCATAGACGTTTACTTAAAAAAAAAAAAAAAAATTGGGGCGCCTGGGTGGCTCAGTGGGTTAAAGCCTCTGCCTTCAGCTCGGGTCATGATCTCAGGGTCCTGGGATCGAGCCCCACATCGGGCTCTCTACTCAGCCAGGGAGCCTGCTTCCTCTGCTCTCTCTCTCTCTGCCTACTTGTGATTTCTTTTTTTTTTTTTTAAAGATTTTATTTATTTATTTGAAAGAGATCACAAGCAGGCAGAGAGGCAGGCAGAGAGAGAGAAAGGGAAGCAGGCTCCCTGCTGAGCAGAGAGCCCGATGTGGGGCTTGATCCCAGGACCCTGGGATCATGACCTGAGCCGAAGGCAGCAGCTTTAACCCACTGAGCCACCCAGGTGCCTCTACTTGTGATTTCTATCTGTTAAATAAATAAATAAAATCTTTAAAAAAAAAATTCCAGATAACTCTGTTCCTTTAGGAAAGCACACATCTCTTATTTTTCTACTAGGGTGTTTGTAATGAACAGCTTTAGAGATTTTCAGGGTTTTTGCAATGAGCCCTTAATACTTATGTCACCTGTTAACTTTTCCTTAGGTTCTCTGCTTAATAGCACTGAATGTCAGTGATTATCTCGTATCGTCACAGAATTCCCTAATAGTCCCATAGATTTCTGCACTCAGTTTATCTGTTAAGTCTCTGTGCCATGTCCCTTCTGTCCTTTAGGAGCTCAGTCTGAGGAAGAAAGGTTTGGAGTGCCTCGTGTCCATTCTCAAGTGCATGGTGGAATGGAGCAAAGACCTGTATGTGAATCCCAACCACCAGACCAGCCTCGGTGAGAGGGCTCGCCACACCATCACCTCCATTCACAACATGACTGTTGGGAAAGTCATCTTTGTGTTACTGTCTTAAAATTAGCAAAACTCTGTAGTTTGCTGAACGCCTTAAAGCTTTTGCTTTTTAATTCATCTGGAATTTGGGGAGAATAGTATGAGCTGTGCTCTGATGTCATTTTCCCAAATGGAGCAACAGTTCTGATTTTTTTTTTTAGTAGTCTCTTCTTCCCCCACTTTGAAGTACCACCTTTATGATATACCAAGATTTCCCCGTGTAAGTCTGTTTCTGAATTTTCTGTTCCATTCTATGGTTTTGTCTGTTCTTGCACCAATACCACACTTCTCAGATGCCTTGAGTTCCTTTTACACTTCTGTTTTTTCATGTGAAATTTAGAATTAGCTCATCAAGTTCCACAAAAAAGTAAATTTTTGAATGATGTCAAGGTTTCATGCTCATGACTCTTAAAGGACAAACTTTATTGTTACAGGTCTGGAAAAGGGAACCAGAGAGCCTGACCTGAGCTCAAGTGTGTCTGTGTCCCATCTGTTGATTTGGTTCCCTTTGCTCTTATGTCATTGCAGGTCAGGAGAGGCCCACAGATCAGGAACTGGGGGATGGGAAAGGCCTTGACATGGCGAGACGGAGCAGTGTGACGTCCATGGAGTCCACGGTATCCTCAGGGACCCAGATGGCTGTCCAGGATGATCCGGAGCAGTTTGAGGTCATCAAACAACAAAAGGAGATTATTGAACATGGCATCGAGCTGTGAGTATAGCTGCTACTCCAGCTGAATCTCTTGGAGCCTCTAACAAAGCCATGTCTTCTCTGGGAACCTGGGTCTGACTCCACTAGGGGAAGGACTGTTACAAAAGGCTATTGCTGGCACTCGGAGCCAAGCCAGACTGAGCCAGGCAGAGGGAGAGAGTAGGAGAAGGAGAGGCAGACTGAGATTGGAATTCAATAGCTTTGTATAGTTGATGCCTGGTCTTTTTATTTTTATTTTACCAAATCTAAGAAATTAAACCAATTCAGGAAATGAAAGTATGAAGCAAGAATGTTAATCACTCATAAAATTATTACCTAAAGGAAATCACTATTGGTAACTTTTTTCCAGCTATATCTTTTTTTTTTTTTTTTTTT
>ML103404.1:0-10041 GCA_003697995.1 Taxidea taxus jeffersonii
CTTACAGTTTTCCACACAAAGTATCCTGTCATCTGTGAAGTGAAAGAGTTTGACTTCTTCTTTGCCAATTTGAATACCTTTTATTTTTTATTTATTTTTGTTGTTGTTGTCTGATTGTTGTTGCTAGGACTTCTGTTATTATGATGAACAATAGTGGCAAGAGTGGGCATCCTTGTCATGTTCCTGATCTTAAAGGAAAGTCTCTCAGCTTTTCCCCTTTGAGAATATTTGCTGTCAGTTTTTCAGAGATGGATTTTATGAAATTGAGGAATGTTCTCTATATCCTTATACTCTGAAGAGTTTCAGTCAGGAAAGGATGCTATATTTTGTCAGATGCTTTTTCTGCTCAATTGAAAGGACCATGTGGTTCTCCTCTCTTCTCTTATTAATTTGTTCTATCACACTGATTGATATGTGAATGTTGAATCACCCTTGCATCCCAGGGATAAATCCCACCTGGTAATGGTGGATAGTCTTTTTAATGTAGTGTTGGATCTTATTAGCTAGGATCTTGTTGAAAATATTGGCATCCATATTCGTCAGGGATATTGGTCTGAAATTCTCCTTTCTGTGGGGTCTTTGACTGGTTTGAGGATCAAGGTAATGCTGGCCTCATAGAAAGAGTCTGGAAGTTTTCCTTCTGTTTCTATTTTTTGAAACAGCTTCAGGAGTATAGGTATTATTTCTTCTTTGAATGTTTGGGAGAATTCCCCAGGGAATCCATCAGTTCCTGGACTCTTGTTTTTTGGGAGATTTTTGATAACTGCTTCAATCTCATTATTAGTTATTGGTCTATTCAGGGTGTCAATGTCTTCCTGTTTCAGTCTCGGAAGTTCATAGGTTTCCAGGAATGCATCCATTTCTTCTAGGTTGCTTAACTTATTGGCATATAGTTGTTGATAATAATTTCTGATGATTGTTTCTATTTCCTTCATGTTAGTTCTGATCTCTCCTCTTTCATTCATAATTTTATTAATTTGGGTCCTTTCTCTTTTCTTTTTGATTATTCTGGTCAGTGGTTTATCTATCTTATTAATTCTTTCAAAGAACAAGCTTCCAGATTCATTGATGTGTTCTATGGTATCTCTGCTTTCTAATTCATTGATCTTTGCTCTAATCTTAATCATTTCCTTTCTCATGCATGGGGTAGGTTTAATGTGTTGTTAATTCTCCAGTTCTTTAAAGTATAAAGAGAGTTTGTTTATTTGGGATTTTTTTTTTTTTTTTTTGGAGTAATGAGGCTTGAATGGCTATATATTTCCCCCTTAGGAGTGCCTTTGCCATATCTCAAAGGTTTTGAACTGATGGGTCTTCATTCTCATTGGTTTCTATTAATTGTTTAAGTTCTTTGGCTTCCTGGGTGACCCAATTGTTGTGCAAGATGGTCTTTACTTCCAAGTATTTGAATTTCTTCCAATCTTTTTCTTGTGAATGAATTCCCATTTCAAAGCATTGTGGTCTGAGAATATGCAGGGAATAACGTCAATCTTTTGGTATCAGTTGAGACTTGACTTGTGAGTGAGTATGTGGTCTATTCTGGAGAAAGTTCCATGTGTGCTCAAGAAGAATGATTGTTCTTTTTTTTTTTTTTTTAAGGTGGAATGTTCTGTATATATCTATGAGGTCCATCTAGTCCAGTGTGCCATTCAAGGCTCTTGTTTCTTTATTGATACTCTGCTTAGTTGATCTGCCTGTTGCTGAGAGTGGAGTGTTAAGATCCCCTACAATGATTTTATTATTATCAATATGTTTCCTTATTTTGGTTAATAGTTGGCTTATGTAGTTGGCTGCTCCCATGTTGGGGGCATATATACTTACAATTGTTAGATCTTCTTGTTGGGTAGACCCTTTAAGAATGTTATAGTCTCCTTCTGTATCTTTAACCACAGTCTTTAGCTTAAAATCTAAATAGTCTGATATGAGAATTGCTACCCCAGCTTTATTTTGTGGTCTGTTGGCTTGAAAGATGGCTCTCCATCCTTTCACTTTCAGTCTGGATGTATCTTTAGGCTCCAAATGAGTCTCTTGTAGATGAATATGGATGGGTCCTGTCTTTTTATCCAATCTGCAACCCTGTGCCATTTTATGGGAGCATTTAGGCTGTTCACGTTGAGAGTGAGTATTGACAAATAAGATTTTATTGTCATCATGTTGCCTGTGAAGTCCTTGTTTCTATGCATTGTCTCTGTGTATCTCTGTTCTGTATCACTCTTGGGGTATTTCTCCTTTTATAGAACCCCCTCACCCCTTATTATTTCTTGCAAGGCCAGATTAATGGTCACATATTCTTTCAGTTTCTGCTGGTCCTGGAAGCTTCATATCTCTCCATCTATTCTGAATGACAGCTTTGCCAGATAAAGAATTCTTGGCTCCATGTTCTTCTTATTAGTGCTCTGAATATGTCTTGTCAGCCCAATCTGGCTTGTCCGGTCTCTGTAGACAGGTCTGACTTTATTCTGATATTCTTCCCTCTGTACATAAGGAATCTCTTCCCCTTCCTTGTCCTCAAAATGGTTTCCTTGGTTCTATGATTTGCAAGTTTCAATACCACATGTCAGGGGGTTGGTCTACCCTCACTTGGGGAGTGTCCTCTCTGCCTCTAGGATATGATTTCTTGTTTCATTTGCCAGATTAGGGAAATTTCCAATCATTATTTTGTCAAATATATCTTCTAGTCCTCTTTCTATCTGAACCCCCCTCAGGGATCCCAATAATTCTGACATTGGAACATTTCATGGCATCATTTATTTCTCTAATTCTGATTTCATGGATTCTAAGCTGTTTGTTCCAGACCTCCTCCTGATCCTTCTCTTCTATCATTTTGTTTTCTAGATCACCAATTCAATCTCCTGCTTCATTTACCCTGTCAGAGTATCTAGATTAGATTGGATCTCATTGATAGTATTTTTAAGTTCTGCCAGATCTGCTCTCACTTTTGCCCTTAGAGAATCTATGTTGCCGTTGATAGTTTTCTCCAGCCTGACTATTGTCTTCATAACTACTACCCTGAAGTCTATTTCTGATATCTTGCTTAGATCCCTATGCGGTAGATCTGCTGAAGAGGCCATTGTCTCTGGGTCTTTTCTTAGTTGGGAATCCCTCCTCCTTATCACTTTGTTGAGTTGTGGTTGAGGGGATGTATAGCTGAAAATATCAACCACTATCCAGGCAAGGTGCACCCTGGGAAGTGTGGGCACAAATGGAGGTCACTGTCAAAAAGAAAGAAGAAAAAAAAAAAAAAAACAGAAACAGCCAAAATGAGCCCTGAGAGTAAGATTTATAAAATACAAAACAAAAACAAACAAAAATACCAAGAGAAAAAAAAAAAAACTGTCAAAATGAGCACACAGAATAAGATTTATAAAGTATAAAAACAAAAACAAACAAACAAAAAGATGGACAGAAGAAAAAGGAAAAAAAATAAAAACACAAAATAAAAAAAAAGGGGGGGTGACGGGAAGGTGGTTATAATCCCTTGATGTGAGTGAGGAACGGTATTTCAGTTCTTCCTGAGTGTATATTGTTGTTTTTATTAGATGGCTCAACTTTTCAGTGATACAGGGAAATTAAAACTGGTCTATATATAAAGGTAGTATTAAATAGGGAAAAAGAATTACATTGAAGCTTATATCTATATATATGTAAACAAAAGTAAAAGAGAAAAAGATATATGTATGAAAAAGTTCAAGTTGAAAAGTTACTATGGAATATATTGTATTAAACCTCTAGTTGAAATGGTAAGTAGGTAAAAAAAGAAAAAGAATCATGAGAAAGAATTTTTAAAAAAAAGAAAGAGAGAGAAAAGTATCTAAGAAATATACAGGCTGTGAGGCAATATTTGAAGCTTAATATACTGTTTTCCCCTGGTGTTGGGGTTTTACAGTTTTATGGGGTCCCTATGGTTGTTTTCCTCTTGTTCTTTTGGCTTGTCTTCTGGGGGAGGGGCTTGCTGCATTGTTTTTCAGTCAGTCCTGCTTGGGTGGTGTTGCCCTGTGGGCTATCAAGGGGGCTAGGCTTCATGGAAACCAGTTTTTCAGGCTTTTGTTCTCCGGAGGTTTTTGCTCTCTGGCAACTTTCATGCCTTTTTGGAGGGTCAGACCAAAGTAAACTGTCGCATCCAGACCTGCCTCAGAGAGAAGGCACACTTGGCTCTTCCCTGAATGGTCCGGAACACACAGACATCCCCCTCTCAAACTCCATTGAACACTGGAGCCTCCCACAGGCCATTTATTGCCCCCCCAGCCACCCTCTCAGTGGTTGTCTGAGGCCCCCGCTTGTCTCTGTACCCCCATGCCACCAAAACCATGAGGAATACTGGTCTGGATGAGCCTGGTCCCAGTGGCTGCTGCTATTCCAGGATCACTGACTCAAGTCCATGCCAGGTCCTCTCAGTCCTGTTGGAGGCAGTGGCAGCTATGGTAGCAGCTGCTGCCACCAGCCCCAGGAACTGTTGACTTGAGCCCACTCTGGGTGCCCTCAGCCCTGGCAGTGGTGGAGGCAGTGGAGGCGGCTGTGTTGGCTGTGGCAGCCCAGCCCCAGGGACTGCTGACTTGAGCCCATGCCAGGTTCTCTCAGGTACAGTTAGGTGGCAGCTGCAGCCATCCTGGGACCATGGGCTTAGGTCCACACCTGCAGCACCTGGTCCCAGCTATTGTCCATTAAGTCCCTTTGTTCTGTTTGAGTGCTTTTATCAGTCTCTTCCATCTCACAGCCAAGCTATTGCTGGTTTCCAAGCACAGGGCACTTTCCCACTGGGGCATTACTTTCCAATGGCTTGCTTCTGGTGGCTCCCTCCCCTTCTGTTTATCCTCTGATATCTGCCCATGCACTTCCAACTCCTTTGTACCTCTCCACTGATCATCCTCTGCCCCCATAGAGATCCAGAAGTGTATAATCTTGTATCTCAGTCTGATTTCATGGGTATTCAGAGTTCTCTGGTAGATATCTAGCTCAATTCAGAAGATTGCTTGAAATAGGGTCCCCTACTCCTTTGCCATCTTGCCTAGATGCCACAGTTTCTTTATCCAACCATTGGTTAATGAACACAGGTTGTTTCTGTATCTTGGCTATTGTTAATAATGCTGCAGTAAACATGGAACTACAGATCTTTCTTCGAGGTAATGGTTTAATTTCCTTTGACTATTTAATCAGAAGTGTGATTAATGGATTGTTTGGTAGTTATTTTAATTTTTGAGGAACCTCCATAGTGTTTTCCATAGTGATTACCAATTTACATTGCCGCCGTCACTGTACATTTGGGTTTCCTTTTTCTACATCCTTGCCAACATCTGTTATTCTCTTGTGCTTTTGCTAATAGACATCCTAACAGGCATGGGACAAGTATCTCACTGTAGTTTTGATTCACATTTCCCTGATTATTAGTGATGTTCATCACCAAATATTTATTGGTCATTTGTATAGCTTCACTGTAAAAATGTCTATTCAAGCCTCCTGCCCGTTTTTTAAACCGAGTTTGAGGTTTTTGTTTGTTTTGCTATTAAGTTGCATGAGTTCCTTATATATTTTGGATATCAATCTTTTATTAGATATGTGGTTTGTGAATATTTTCTCCCATTCCCTAGGTAGTTTTTCATTTTGCTAATGGTTTACTTTGCTATGCAGAAGCTTTTTACGTTTTATGTATACCTTTTTAATTTTTTGCTTTCTTTGCATTTGCCTTTGGTGTCAAAACCAAAAAATGATCACTGAGATTAAATACCAAAAAGCATAGCAGCTATGTCTTCTTCTAGGAGTTTTAAGGTTTCAGGACTTACATTCAAGTCTCTAATCCATTTTGAGTTGGTTTTGTGATGATGTAAGAAAGAAGTCCAGAGTCATTATTTTGCTTGTGGCTATCAGTTTTTCCAACACTATTTATTGAAGATACTGTCCTTTCCTCATGTGCATTGTTGGCTCCTTTGTCATAAATTAATTTACCCTATTTGCATAGATTTATTTCTGGGCTCTTTATTGTGTTCCATTATTCTATATTTCTGTTTTTATGCCAAACCAAACTCTTTTGATTACTACAGCTTTGAATATAGATTAAAATCAGGAAGTGTAATACCTCCAGCTCCATTTTCCTTTCTCAAGATTGCTTTGGCTATTTGGAGTCCTCTGTGATTCCATATAAATATTTGGATTTTTTTTCTAGTTCTGTGGAAAATGCCTTGGAATTTTGATAAGGGTGGTATTAAATCTATAAATCCCTTTGGGAAGTATGGACATTTTAATAATATTAATTCTTCCATCCAAGGATAGGAAATATCTTTTGTTTCTTTCTTTCCATTTTTTTGTAACTTCTTAATTGTCTTTTATCAATATTTTATAGCATTAAGCATACAGATCTTTCACCTCCTACCTGGTCAAGTTTATTCCTAAATATTTTATTCTTTTTGGTGTTATTATAAATGGGATTGTTTTCTTAATTTCTTTCTATTAGTTCATTGTTGGTGTATAGAAATGCAGCTATTTTTTGCACTAACATGTCCCTGCTAACAACTTAACTTTGAATATATATACATAAGCTCTAGATTTATACACTCTTAAAATTTGGGATGCTAGATGTGGGGTCAAACCCATCACTTCTCAGGGAGAACCTGGAAGTTAGGGATTTCTTCCTGAATGTATAGCACTGTGCAAGAGTGGGATTTATGGTGAGAGTGTGTCTCAACCTTTCTGACCCATTTCATTGTGAGTATTTTCTCAGTTGCCCAATGTGTAGTAGTTTCTGAATTTCTCTCAAAGGAAACTGCTGCATGCATTGTTTTGTACACTCAGCACATCCAGTGCAGGAGGGAAAGTCAGGTGCCTCATATGTCACCATTTTGATCCACAGTTTTATTGTGTATCTAATCAGGATTTTTAAATTAGCCACTTTTACCATTTGTCCACATTTGTGTCTAGTATTTCTTCATCCTATAGTCCCAGAAATACAGGGAATTTGTGGAGTCAGAGGAACCTAGATAATGTCTGTATTACTTTTGAAGTATTTGAGTATTTTTATACTTGTCTACTACTTTCACCCACTTATTAAATAAATGGGATTTTGGTATTTTATTTATTGTTGGTGCATTTAAGTGTAAAATGGCAATAATTTCATCCACTCCACACAGGTTCACACAGGTTTAATGAGAATTAAATAAAATAATAAATATAAAGTAATTAGGCCTGTTCCTGGGACATAACAGCTGCTCAGTAAATGTTATCTTATTTCCCTTTATACTCTGATGGTCAAGGGCCTTGCCAGCCTCTAGCCTCAGTCATTCAGCTAGAACAGAAAATGAGTTTTTAGTATATTTAATTTCTACCATATCATGCCATATGTTTCCTAAGTTTATATTTTATTTATTTTAAGATTTTTTAAAAAAGATTTTATTTATTTATTTGACAGAGAGAGAGAGGGAGAAAGAGCAAGTGAGCACAGGCAGACAGAGTGGCAGGCAGAGGCAGAGGGAGAAGCAGGCTCCCTGCTGAGCAAGGAGCCCGATGTGGGACTCGATCCCAGGACGCTGGGATCATGACTTGAGCCGAAGGCAGCCGCTTAACCAACTGAGCCACCCAGGGGTCCCTATTTTAAGATTTTTATTTATTTATTTGACAGACAGAGATCACAAGTAGGCAGGGAGGCAGGCAGAGAGCGGGGGGAGGCAGGCAGAGAGCGGGGGAAGCAGGCTTCCTGCTGAGCAGAGAGCCTGATGCGGGGCTCAATTCCAGGACTCTGGGATCATGACCTGAGCCTAAGGCAGAGGCTTTAACCCACTGAGCCACCCAGGTGCCCCAAATTTATATTTTAGATATTAAATTTGTGCTTATATTCTGGAAAACACAAAGCATGGTGCTTTAAACAAGGTATGACATCATTTTTCTAGGTAATGTTAACTCTGAAAAGGTTTGCACCTATAATTATGAGAAATAATTGATGGAATTTTATGACATCACTAGTAAACAATTTTTGTATACTTTTAACATGTTGTCTACACAATATTTCTTAATGGATGTACAAAAATATGAATCATTTGCACTCTGGATTCTAAGTTACTAAATCTTCAAAGATAATTACATATATAAACATGAGATTGTTTTTTTACATTTTACTCTATAAAGTGATTTTTTTAGAGCTATCAATGATTGACATTTATGCTTATAAACACTTAGTGACTTTTAAGAAATGTTAACATAACAATAAAAACTCACACTGAAAAGGCTAATGTGAAGCCACTGCATTCATATCATTTATCACATGAAAAATTAAGGATTTGTCAAAATCACCAGAGAGTCTAATTAGTATCCTTTTCAGTAAGAAATGGATTATGCCCTTGACTATAAAACTTAAGTCACGTTATGCTTAGAACCCAGATGGTGATCTTTTACACTCACCCATGTGATACAGTTAAACATATGTTTTTATAAATGAATGCCATTTGGATATTTGTTCTACCTTTGCTGAAAGTGTAAACTCCTTAAGGATAATCAAGGGCATTGAGTAGACTTAGTGCAGGTACTGCAGTTACTTTCCTGGAATGTAAATGCAGAATTCCATAGGGAATGACATGGAAACAACATGATTTCCTCTTAGGCCTATAGCTGGGTATATATAGAATGATTTATTAGAAAACATTACATAAACTAATTGAATTATATCTCCCATGGGAAGAAAGGGATCATTTTTAGACTGCCAAAAGTTCTGTCTCTATGGTTTACAAGAATCTTTTACTAAATTAATTAGCAGGCTTAATGGAAAATACAAAAGCAATTTATTTTTAGAAAAAAAAATCAAACATTCATTTAAAATTCTTGGTCTTTCCTGGTGCAAAACATAAGGCTGATACCTTTCCTTCTGTTCATCATTTATATTAGTTTGCTATACCCTATTTAAATATAATAAAGTGATTTCCAAGTAGAATTTACTAATTTAATTTCAGAAAATGAGGATAAAAGGCTAGATGTTTAGAGAAAGAGAAAGAAGCTAGGAGTAATGTTGCAGACCAGGGGAATCTAGACAATTAACCTATATGCCAGTGCTATGTCCATTCATCTTGCATTAAAAATGACATGCCAGGAAATCTACAGAAGAGTAAAAGTAACACAGCAGGGATGTATTCATTGTTCACTGCTTAGCTAGAGCAAAAGGACAGGCTGGGTAGTCAATGTGCCCATTATCTCTCTGATAGTTGTGTTCCATCTGAGTTGTGCAGTTTCGATGCAGAAGTTGCTCTATGATCTCTGAACTTCCCAGAACAATAGAAAGTTATTATTTGAGATCTTCTTTATCATAGCATTTTTCTGTCATGGAATCATGTGTTTTCTTTTTCATACCACTGTTTTTAAAGTACTGGGGTACTTTCTTCAAATAAGATCTTGGAGAAACAGAATATATTAAATAGATAATCATGAAACTGTTCTATCTGAAGGTGGAAATACAGCCTTACCTTACCTAATGCAAAGACTTATTAAACTTCACAGAATTTTTCCAATTTTGTGTAGCTCTGAATAAAAACTACTAATGTGGTCTACTGTTCCTAAGCCTTGAATTGCCTATGGATACTCTGGGCACCTTATTAAACTACAGATTTAAATTCAAAGTGTTTGATGTGAGGCCTGAGTTTCTCCATTTCTAACAAACCCTCAAGTGATCCTGATGTTGATAGTCCACATACCAAACACTGAGTAGCAAAAATCTAGTCCAACAATATTATTAAAAAACAAACAAACAAACAAAACAACAACAACAACAAAAAAAGCCCAAGGATTTTACTGACTTCATCAATATCTTTTATAGCAAGATGATACCAGAATAAAACCACATGGACACAAAATACCCTGAATTCCACCTTAGGGCTCACTTACCACTACGTCTTGATTTCTCTCTCAAAGGAGTCTCTTGGCTGTGGAATATGACAATGTATATGGTAAAGCCTAAGTATCCCTACACTTTACTTCCAATATAATTTTCATTTGCTGTTTTCTTTATTTCTTACATGGTTAAGCATGGGACTAAAATAGTTACTAGAAAGAAGATTTTATTTGATACTCAATTTA
>ML103404.1:10441-43595 GCA_003697995.1 Taxidea taxus jeffersonii
TCTGCTTTATGATGTTTTGATGTAGAGAATATGTACTTGTTTAATTTGCTATTTCAACAAATCAAACAAGATTATGAAATGCTCAAGTTGGGATTTCTGCAGTAAATATTATTTTTTCTCTATTAAAAATGTGTCTGACATACTTCCAGCAAAGAAAGCCACTGAAATACAAGAAAAGAAAACCACTGTCTTAGAAATAGCCTGAAATGCACGAATGAATCAAATATAGGAAGGGAAAGTACATCAGGGCTGAAATTAAACATTGTGCTAAATTCATGAAATGAATTACTGATGGCTCATTTGGTTAAGCACCTCTCTTGATTTCTGCTCAGGTCAGCATCTCAGGTCCTGCGATGGAGCCCCATTTGGGCTCTGTGCTCAGTAGGGAGTCTGCTTCTCTCCTGATCATCCTCCTACACACACTCTCTCTCTCAAGTAAATAAATAAATCTTTAAAAAACAAGCAAAAAAAACAAAACAAAAACAGAAACAAAACAAGTTTGCTTGTGGTTTCTCCCCTCAAATCCCAACATAAACTTTGCTCTCTCACTTGCCAAGGAACATCAGATTTATCACTCTGCCCCATACTGACTTGAGTGTTCTTTTCCATCAGTACTGCATATGGTTCTCCACTGCTCTTTAACCTAGAAAGACAGACTCAGGGCACCTGGGTGGCTCAGTCAGTTAAGCAGCTGCCTTCAGCTCAGGTCATGATCTTGGGGTCCTGGGATGGAGACCCATGTCAGCTTCCCTGCTCAGTGTGGAGACCGTGTCTCCCTCTACCCTCCCCCACCCCCGCTTGTGCTCTCTCACTCTCAAATAAATAAATAAAATCTTAGAAATAAAAAGACAGACTCAGACACTGATCTATGAATGCCCTTCAGAGACTATTATTAGGGCATTGCAAAACAGAGGAAGTTAAGATAAATAGGTCAACTAAGTAACATACACATTTATATCTATATTGATTTTTTCTTTTTTTTTTTCCATTGGATAGTCTTTCCTGCTTTGTTGAAGATTAGTTGACCATAGAGTTGAGCGTCCATTTCTGGGCTCTTTATTCTGTTCCAGTGGTCTATGTGTCTGTTTTTATGCCAGTACCATGCTGTCTTGGTGATCACTGCTTTGCTATATAGCTTGAAGTCAGGAACTGTGGTGGTCCCAGCTTTGGTTTTCTTTTTAACACTCCCCTGGTGATGGACATTAAGGAGAGTATGTGATCCAATCAGCAATGGGTGTTATACACAACTAATGAATCATTGAATGCTACATCAAAAACTAATGATGTATTATATGTTGCCTAATTGAACTTAATAAAAAATATAAAAATCTCACAATTTACAAGTCTTATAAAGACTTGAGCCAAAATAAACAGTCAGATGCTTAACTGATTGAGCCACTCAGGTGCCCCTAAGTGAGGTTTTTTAACACTTATCTGGAAAATGTAGTTATTAAAAGGAATGAGTTAGGTTCTTTTTACAATCTTTTTGTGTCATCATAATGGTGCACATGAATGTCCTGGTAGATGCTCTCAAGAGCATTAATGATCTGAAAAGAGAGACAAACCCTAGGTTCTTAATAGGCCATACTCCAAAATCATCGTCTGGTTTCTAACTATAATGAATGAAGCATGGTTACTTTGGTGAATTTGAAATCACTGATAATCAAAGAGCTTGGAAATTGTTGTGAACTTCATGGAAAGGCTAAGCAAGTATGGAATGATCAGCCTCAGATTTGAGGTACAACTCGAAGATCTAAAAACATGGAAGAATAATCTGCTTTTGTCCCATCAGTTTGGTTTCACTGTACTGACAACAACAGCTGGCATCATAGACCATGAAGAAGCAAAATGAAAACAAAGGAGGGAAAATCCAATTCCTTTTCTAGGAATGTAATACATACATGCAAATAAAATGCCCTAATGGACATAAATAAGTAAGAGGAATGAGTCAAGACTCTTTGTATTACAATGCAATGGTTCCTAAGATACACTAAGTGAAATAAAAAAGTCATTTAATAAGGAGGGTAATGAGTCCAGTTTTATGTTAAAATAAAATTAAAATAAATGAATGAATGAATGAATGAATAAATAAATAAAATAAAAATAGTAACGTGACAGGATACAGAAATCCATGTACAGAAATCGGTTGTTTTCTTATACACTAATAATGAAAATATAGAAAGGGAAATTAGAGAATTGATTCTATTAATTATAGCACTAAGAACCATAAGATACCTGGGAATAAACTTAACCAAAGAGGTAAAGGATCTGTACTCAAGGAACTACAGAACACTCAAGAAAGAAATTGAAGAAGACATAAAAAGATGGAAAAACATTCCATTCTCATGGATCAGAAGAATAAACATTTTTAAAATGTTTATACTGCCTAGAGCCATCTATATTTTCAATGTCATACCAATCAAAATTCCACTGGCATTTTTTCAAAGCGCTGGAACAAACAATCCTGAAATTTGTATGGAACCAGAAGAGACCCCGAATTGCTAAGGAAATGTTGAAAAAGAAAAACAAAACTGGGGGCAACACGTTGCCTGGTTTCAAGCTTTATTACAAAGCTGTGATTACCAAGACAGCATGAAACTGGCACAAAAATGGACACATAGATCAGTGGAACAGAGTAGAGTGCCCAGATATGAACCTTCAACTCTATGGTCAAATAATCTTTGACAAAGCAGGAAAAAATATACAGTGGAAAAAAGATAGTCTCTTCAATAAATAGTGTTGGGAAAATTGGACAGCTATGCATAGAAAAATGAAACTTGACTGTTCTCTTACACCATACACAAAGATAAACTCGAAATGGATAGAAGACCTCATCATAAGACAGGAATCTATCAAAATTCTAGAGGAGAACATAGGCAGTAACCTCTTTGACATTGGTCACAGCAACTTCTTTCAAGACACGTCTCCAAAGGCAAAGGAAACAAAAGTGAAAATGAACCTTGGGGACTTCATCACAGCACTTCTGCACAGCACAGGACTTCTGCACAGCAAAGGAAAAAGTCAACAAAACAAAGAGGCCGCCCAAAGAATGGGAGAAGATATTCGCAAATGACACTACAGACAAAGGACTGATATCCAAGATCTCTAAAGAACTCATCAAACTCAACACACACAAAACAGATAATCACATTAAAAAAAATGTGCAGAAGACATGAACAGACACTTCTCCAAAGAAGACATACAAATGGCTAACAGACACATGAAAAAATGTTCATCATCATTAGCTATCAGGGAGATTCAAATCAAAACCACATTGAGATACCACCTTACACCAGTTAGAATGGCCAAAATTAACAAGACAGTAAACAACAAGTGTTGGAGGGGATGTGGAGAAAGGAAAGCCTCTTACACTGTTGGTGGGAATGTAAGTTGGTGCAGCCACTTTGGAAAACAGTGTGGAGATTCTTTAAGAAATTAAAAATAGAGCTACCCTATAACCCTGCAATTACACTACTAGGTATTTACTCCAAAGATACACATGTAGTGAAAAGAAGGACCATCTGTACCCCAATGTTCATAGCATCAATGGCCACAGTTGCCAAACTGTAGAAAGAGCCAAAATGCCCTTCAAAAGATGAATGGATAAAGAAGATATGGTCCATACATACAATGAGATATTATGCTTCCATCAAAAAGGATGAATACCCAACTTTTCCATCAACATGGATGTGACTGGAGGAGATTATGCTGAGTGAAATACATAAAGCAGAGAGAGTCAATTACCATATGGTTTCACTTACTTGTGGAGCATAAGGAATAACGCGGAGGACATTGAGAGAAGGAGAGGAGAACTGAGTTGGGAGAAATCGGACGGGAAGATGAACCACGAGAGACTGTGGACTCTGAGAAACAAACTGAGGGTTTTGGAGGGAAGGAAGGTGGGGAGTTGGGTGAGCCTAGTGGTGGGTATTAAGGAGTGCATGTATTGCATGGAGCACTGGGTGTAAAAAATGATAAAAAATAAAAGATATAAGGAAGAAATCTAGAAGTATATAGGTAGAATTTTAACAGTTGTTCTCACAATATTGCATGTGCATGTGTATGAATATATACAACTCTCTATATAAAAGAAAATATTTATTTCCTTATATGTTTAATTCTGAAGAAGAATGCTATATTTATACTAGCAAGAGATAGGGTTTTAGAGATTGCCATAGGCAATATGTATAACAGTGCAAACAAGATAAGATGCCTTGTCCATTCTTACCAGGGAATTTATTAATTATTACACTTCCTTTTCCACATCAAGTATGGCTTCACTCTCTAGAACCAAATCAATGTAACAGCATAAATAATTGAGTTTAAAAAATAACGTGTCAGAAAATGTGTTAATTGTTTTACATGTGTTAACCTCACAACAACCAACAACCCAAGAGTGGGGTGTTATGATGACTGCCTCATTGAATAGCTAAAATATGATTTCAGAATACAAATAATTTATCCAAGAACACATAGAAAGTAAGTAGCAAAACAGTGATTCAATCCTGTTTCTCCTTAATGCATTTAACCACCCCATCACTTCCTCTGAAAGGACCATTTATTGAATAACCACCATGTCATATGTGCATTATAACATCAATGACTGTGTGATGTAGAAATTATTGTAGCTTTATTTTATGGCCAAGGGAGAGACAAAGGATTTAAATAAAATATCCACAGTACCACAATATTAGAGGCTCTTTTTAGTCACAATACTCTCTTCCTTTACCATGTGAGAGGAATGATTTGGAAGAATGTCCTATTATTCAGGAAGGCTCACAAGATTCTCATCTCCCAAATATGGTCTCAAACTTCAGGAAACTGACATTTCTCAACTAATTAGGCATCCCACATAAAATGCTATATGTAAATCGCATTATAGACTCCTGAAGACTCAAAAAAGATCATGAGAGTATTACAGGTATCGGTGTTCTTTATATGTACCCACCTCTTGGCACATATAGCTAGTATTTATGTTCTTGTGATATCTGAATCAATTTAATGTCCTCTCATTCCTAAACATCCACAGACACCTGTATGTGCTAAGACCAGAAAGGGGGAGGCAGATGGCAAAGCATAAGCCTTTTGAGCCTTCTTTTGACAATAACCACTTCCAGGACTTAATTAATGAGGGATCCAGATTGCAGAAATTGATGATAACAAGACACAGAGGAGGAAAAATGAAAAAAAAGCTATGATTTTAGTTCTGTTTGGAGTAGCTGAGAAATTCCAAAGAAGAAAGGTGAGAGAGCAGTTAAATCATCAATAACTGCTGAAGAAATGACTCTGAAACCTATAATGAGTACTTTGATTTTTTCTTTTGAATTATTTCAAATTTAATAAAAATTATGAAACTTACATTAATCTTGATCTCACATCTTGAGCTAGTCCATTCTGCAACAAATGAACATTGATACTCACGAATGAGATCTATACATCTGAAACACAGAATTACATTTTTAAATAAGTAAGACAGTAAAGCATAAATTCAAAGGAGTTTCACTATTTAAAGTTTTTCTTTTTCAGTTAAGGGAAAAAACACATATTCCCATGAGCAATAGAAGGCAGAGTCTGTTCCTGCTTCTTATCCTTCAAGGTGACTGGACTGAAAGAACAGATCAATTTTAATTTTTGCCATCTTCCCCATGGCAATGTAAAGAAAGAAAGGTTCTAAAGATAAAAAGTACATCTAGAGTTTATGTTGGGAACTGAAATCAGCTATGGCCAAATTGCACTGTGATGAGCTACCATCCTCATCCCCTCTCCCCTTCTTACAAAGTCAGTGGCAGAACTAAAAAAGAAAAATAATGCTGCAGAGAAAGGCTGGTGCATCTATGAACCATTCTTCTTTGCCACCTGCATCTCCTAGAAATATCCAGGGTCTAAATTTGCATGAACTAATATTCTATCCATGAGCAGAAGAGTTATTATATAATTCCATAAATAGAGTAAAAAAGTACCTTACATGTACATGGGGATGAGAGAGCCAGTCTACTTAGGGACATTTTAAATTCTAAGTGTGTGGTATTATCCCTTCACAGAGCAAATAATAGAATGTCTCATCATCTTACCAGATACTTCTATTACTGTGTGTAGTTACCTTTAAGTATATTAAAGTCCAATTAATCCACATTTATTGAAAATTACTTTATGCTAATGAGCAGAAATAAAAGAAGGGCAGAGATAATGTATCAGTACATGGCATTAAGTGGAACAGGCAGCATCTGTCATCTTAACTGTACTTAGCTCTCGTTTTATGAAAGAGCATAATTAAAATTATCTTTATCAACTTTCCCTTGACATTGTCTTAAATATTGTGAGTTAAATTTACTTTCTGATTTAATAATAGAAAAAATAAAAATAGTTACCTTCCATGCAGACAAGGATTTGAGAGGCAATCATTTGCATTTGTTTCACAGCGTGTTCCAAAAAATCCACGCTTGCAGTCACAGGCATAATGATTGATGCCATCAATACAAGTTCCATCATGGAGACAGGGATCTGATAGACATTCATCTATATTTACTTCACAATTGATGCCTACAATAGAAGAGACAAGACAAAACACGAGACCATTTAAATGTAAAACTCCCAAGTTTGTTCATTATGGTAAACACCAAAAAATCAAGACTCCCTCCCTGTAAAGGTAACTTGACACATTGTAGTAAAAGAAAACATTTTTTCAAGGTTAAACATATTTAGAGTTCTATGAACTCTCACACTACTAATTTAATGTAAATGAGAAAAACACAAGCTTAATCTACTTTAGAAATTTGTCTTTAGTGTGAGCAATTGCTAATTGAGAAGGTTAGTGAAGTAATCAATTATATCAAGTTGTCATTGTAAATACTAATTTAAGTTTTTTTCAGTTTTTTTTTTAATAATGATTCTTGACAGTCAAATATTTCTCACTTACAAGGGGTTAAGAAAGAGTTTGAATTTTTCTAACTTTGGTCTTGGTGAGTCTATTAATGCACTGTCTTGACATTTCTAAATGCAACTTAATTTTGGCAAAATACCTAGTGTCTCCGAAGGCTAAGTTTTAAATACTTATTAAGCATCTACCATGTACTACCTCTGTGCTCAACTAGGGGTACCAAACAGAAAAGGGAAAACAAAACAAAGCAAGAAAAGACAGTGATCCTGTTAATCCAGAAACGTGATGTCAGAGGTAGTATTTATAGATAGAAAACATCTGGAGAACTACATAAACAAAGCTTAATGGAAAGCTAGATTGTATTTCAGGTTTTACATGTGAGAGATATTACGAAAAAGTAGAGAGACATGGTAAATATGGTTAGAATAATCCCTCTGTCATTGTGTCCATTTGTACTGAGCATCTAGCTACCACCAATTGAGCATTTACTGGCACACCATGCCTTGTGCTGAAGACTTTACATATATTATCTTAGTTAATGGTCATCTATCCTGGATGTATGTAATGCTAAGTCTAACTCACTGGTAAATAAACAAAGATTTGGAGAGTTTAAATAATGTTTTCAAATCACACAGGCCATAACAGAAGATTGGTATTTGAATCGTGTGGACTATTCTGCAGCTGCTATGATATGTGCATAAATTACTATGCTGAGTAATACAATAGATACTGTTAAAAACAAGAAAACAGACCCAAAATAGTCTCTTATGCAAGCCCCACGTTACCAAACCAAGACTTAATTATAGTTTCAGCTCTCCCAGAAATGGAATTTTAAACCAGTCAGAAAAGAATCACCTGATCAGCACCAGTTAGGTAGTCTGTCTGATAGACCCCTGCCAGCCCCAAATGATTGCAATAACTAACGCGCTTTTTCTGAGTGTATCTTCCTTGTTCCTGCTCCCTTCAGGCTATAAAAGTCATTTTGCACAGCGCCTTGGAGCTCCATTCTATGTATTAGATTGGATGCTGCCCCATTTGAGTCAATCTTTGTGCAAGTAAACTCTTAAAATGTTTAATATGCTTCAGTTTATCTTTTAACATAATGTTTAGTTGAGAATAAGGATAAGCTTATTAAATACGAAGCTACTATAATGCTTAAAACAGACAGTTATAAATAAGCTAGTTGGAAATAAAGAGAAGATTCTAAACAAGTTTATTACAACGAAGAAAATAATAATAATAATAATAATAATTGATACTTGAAGACCTTACTATGTGCCTGGTACTGTTGAGAACATATATAGATTAACTCATTTAAGTTTTACAATAGTTTTCTGACATGGAAATTGTTCTTCCCATTTTATAGAATAAGAAAATAAAGCACAAGATCTCACGGCTAGTAAATGACAGAGCACATGCTGTTAGCTACTATGTGATACCATCATACCACATCCCAATATGTAACAGTATGGTGTCTGTCCTAATGACAGACCAAAATGAGTGCTTCGGGCATTTAAGAAATAGAAGTTATTGAGCCTATATCTGAGAAAGAGGTTGAAGAAAGCTTCAATGGTCATGGTGAAAAGGAACCCAAGAAAATTCAGATAAATATTTTTAAAGAATTAGGTATCTCAACATCTGTCTGCATACCAGCAAAAAAGCTGAGGAGGACAAGGCTATTGGCAGATAGGCAGCCATTTTACAAAGTGATATCGTAACTTAACTAATTTTCATATAATTTGTAGAGCTATCTATTCAAATGGATGTTATTTACAGCAATCATACCAGGAGTCTGTGATTTATTGCAAATGAGGCTTCAAATGCAAATAATATTTTTGGAAATTCTCTTTGTAGACTGTCAGTTTTCAAGTCAAAATCCTGTTATGTAATGGTAACATATATATATATATATTTTACCATAAATGTTATTACCCAAATAGTACTTTGGATATTAATAATGCTATAAAAATAATATGTATAAATTGCTCAAATCCACAGCTGTATTTAAAAGGGCCATCAAAATTTAGGTTCAAAATATGGATTGAACAATCATAATAGTGCACATCAGACTACTAAGAATAAAAACAAAAAAGAACCCCCTTTCCCAATCTCAGTGGCTCTGTGGCTTATGTCACACAGGTATATTTCTCATTCATACTCCATGACCAAGGTGAACACATAATTAATATCTTTTCTTGACAAAAATCACAACTTTATTGTATCAAATGAGTGATTTTGGTGTTTCCAGAGGCATTATTATTCTAATTAATAAGATGAGTAAAAGTGTCTGTAGGACTATGTAGAATGCTGGCAGAATTAGTGATGAAAATTTCAGTTAAAAAGAGATGGTCAATTTACCAGAAAAGTGTGGGGCAAGGAGTAAAATGGTAAAAGGGAATTGGACAGGATGTATCTAGTACTATTTAGAGACAGGAGACTTGACAGAAGATACTATTCTCTGTAGAAAAGGCAAGAGTGTCATTTTACTAGAGAAACATCATCAACATTACCTTAGGAGGTTTTTCTTTTTTTTTCCTTAAATACTATATTTATTTATTTATTTGACAGAGAGAGAGAGAGAGAGCACAGGCAGGGGGAGTGGTAGGCAGAGGGTGAAGCAGGCTTCCCACAGAGTAGGGAGAACCTGATATGGGACTTGATCCTAGGACCCTGGGATCATGACCGCAGCTGAAGGCAGTCACTTAACCAACTGAGCCACCCAGGCACTTTACTTTAGGAGCCTTTTATTCCCCTACTGTTCTATCCATTAAGTAAACTGTAGTCATAATTTGACTTCTTAAGTAACCTCTAGAGAGACTAAGGATGTAATGATCAACTGAACTGGATATTCTGATCCCTGCAAACCATTTTTTTTCTTCATTTTTAACACCATAATGCTTCAGCACCATATGAGGCATGCCCTCTTTTTACTTTTTTACCTTTATTTTATTCTATCCTTACTCTTGACTACTCTGATGTAGTTACACTGACCTCATTTTTCCTCAAAAACTTTGTTCCTCTTCCTAGCACTCTCTTTTCCTAGACTTCACACAATTCATTCCTCAGTTTCTTTAGGTGTTTATTCAAATGCCATTTTCTCAATGAGGCCTATTTAACTACACTAGTTAAAACCGCATCCTCTTCCTCAATCACAATCACCATTATCTAATTTTAATGTTTTTCCCCCACAGCAAGTAAAAATTTGCTCCTTTATCTTTTTTTTCCTTTGGACATGAATTTTATTTGTCTAGATCAATACTTTATTCCTTCAGATCATCGTGGTGTGTGTATGTGTGTGTTTGTATTTTGCTTTATACATCATCTTTGTTTTGTTTTTCTTCAGAAGTCTCTGCCCCTTCCCAGGCATGAACAAAATAGTTCTTGAGAATCTGGGGAAACTGTCTGTCCTTGCAATGGTGAGAACAGAATCTGGAATGAAGTGATCCCTCTGAAGTGTGTGCCTAAAAGCCATGTCTAATCTGTGGAGTCAAGGGGAATTATTTAATGGAATATCAATTTTCCCCCACCTCCAAACAGAGGAGCTTTCATGATTAGTTAAAAAGCATTAAAAGTGTGCAGAGTGTTAAACTTTGGTTCAAAATGATCTCCCATAAATAATTACCAGCCCCGAGAAAGAAGGAAATACTGTTGTTTGTGACAACATGAACTTTGAGGGGATTCAGCTCAGATAAGTTAGAGAAAGACAAATACTGCATGGTACCACCTATATGTGGAATCTTAAAAAAAAAAAAAAAAAAAAGTCAAACGCAGACAAACAGAGAAGAAAAGTGGTTGCCAGAGAGAGGCTGGGAGTAGAGGAAATAAGGAGAGGTTGTTGAAAGTGCACAAACTTTCAGCTATAAGATGAATAAGTTCTTAGGATCTAATGTATAATAATCTGGTGACTATGGTGGATAACACAGTGTTGTATAATTTGAAATATTTTGAGAACTTAAATATTCTCTTAAAAGATAAAAATTCTGATGTGTTAATTAACTAGATGGGAGGAATCCTGTTATAATGTTACACATGCACTAAATCATCATGTTGTGCAAATTAAATATCTTATGTTTGTCAATTATACCATAATAAATATGAAAATAATATAAATTATATATTCCACCATAAATGGAAAACTATTATCATGTTCCAGAAATTTAAAAAAAAAAACAAAAAAATGCAACAAAACCATAATTACCAAACCATCCAAACTTTAAATTACTCATCTGTAAATTCTGGATCAAGATATCTATGTTGTAGCATAGTTGAGAGACTTATAGAGAGTATGCATTTTTAGTAGCATGGAGAACATGAAAAGTGATATTTATAATAATTTATTATTATAACAACATGTTCATTTATCTTCTTTATAGGATTGAAATCTGAATGCTTTGACATTGTCTCCATGAATCCAAGTAAATCAAAAAGAAATAATATTTAGTATTTGTTAGACATTACCAGGGCTTGCTCAAAATCTCAGTCTTAGTTCTTTATCTATCTTGCCTTATATCCCAGATACTTTTTTTTTTTTTTTAAGATTTTTTTTATTTATTTATTTGACAGATCACAAGTAGGCAGAGAGGCAGGCAGAGAGAGAGAGGAGGAAGCAGGCTCCCCCGCGGAGCAGAGAGCCCGATGTGGGGCTCGATCCCAGGACCCGGGGATCACGACCCGGGCTGAAAGCAGAGGCTTTAACCCACTGAGCCACCCAGGTGCCCCTCCCAGATACTTTTTACTACTCATCAATGTATCTAACACATATTCATTGAGCATCCATTTTGTGTCAGTCATAGTTCTGGACTCCTTCCATGGTTAGTTCTCATTGGCCTGGTACATACCTACACAACATAGCTCCATCATAGTGTAACAAATATTTTCCAAATCATTTAATGATGAACATTGTAGGTCTCATTTGACAAGAGAAGAAAAATAATAATTTTTTTTTATTTATTTTTACTTTTTGCTATGTCTAACCTATTTTCTTTTCTGTTATCTTGCTGCTTGATTTGGGGCTTATAAAACCACAAAAACTTTTGGAATAATAATTCCATAGTTACTAAATACCAACATATCAATCACTAAAGAGACCAAAAGATTACATTTAATAAAATGGTTAAATAATACTTTTTATTAATAAAAATAAAATATTAATAAAAATAAGATTTTTATTGGATTTTATTTACTTCTTTTTCTTGGGATCACAGGTTGATCCTTAATCTATTCTTTCCAGTTAAAAAATATTTCTGGACTTAATTTTTAGGCTATTTTATCTCTTTTTAAAAGCTAAAAGGCACAGAACTGATTCAATGGTTATAAAAAGTTATAAATAGGGGCACCTGGGTGGCACAGTCGGGTAAGCAGGTGCCTTTGGGTCAGGTCATGATCTCAGAGTCTTGAGATGGAGTCCTGCACCTGGCTCCCTGCTCAGTGGGGGTCTGCTTTTCCCTCTCCCCCTACTGCTTCCCCTGCTTATCTTTTCTCACTCATGCTCTCTCAAATAGATAAATAAAAATCTTTTAAAAAATAAAATAAATATAATACAGGTGCATAAACTAGCATTAAATGATATACATACAAAATTAAGAAAATCAAACAACATAATTTACTAATATTGATGGTGGGCAGCACACAGTTGGGAGCACTTAAACAACAACAACAACAAATAACCAATCTGCCCTCTTCTGGGGCTGAAGAGACTTCAGCTTTAAAATCATTTTATTTCCTGAAAAATATTTTTTGAAAAGAATAAACTTTCAGATGTAATGGGTTCCCATGCAGTTCTAGCTGAAGATTTGCTTATTTGTGAACACACTAGATCTTATTTAAAATCATTTATAAAAACTCATGTCACAAATCTGCCCAGTGACGTTTCAGTGCTTTTAACATATAACTCACATTATATAGATCACTATTGTTTCTTCAGAAAGACATGTTTTATTTTGGCAAACATATCCAGAACATACAAGTTTACATCTGGAATATTTTCAGTTTGTATTTCTAACATTATGAGTCCTTATTTCATTAATAGCATAGGCAACTCCTTTTTCTAAGCAGAGTACAATCTTACTTGGGGAATTTGGGGCACTTTCTAGACCTCTGCCTAGAAACCTTCTTTACCAGGCTTCTTCAACATATGTCTCTGCATCTAACATTTTCACAGTAGAAATTAATGAATCCTTTTCAGAAATAAGCCACTAATGTATATAAACTGAGAAGTGTGATCAGTAAAATATTTACATGCATCAACAATGTTATAACAAATATGTGCAAATAAATACAGTTCTATCTATCTATGTATCATCTATGTATCATCTATCTACCATCTTCATCTATCATTTTTCTAACAAATTTTCTCTGATCTATGTTCCTTCTTTTACTTTCTCTTCAAGCCCTCTTCACCCAATTTTCTCCCACTGGTCAGTCTTACATGTTGGATAAGTTTTCCAAAATGACTTTTCTTTTTTTTTTTTTTTTTAAGATTTTATTTATTTATTTGTTAGAGAGAGAGAGTGAGCACAGGCAGACAGAGTGGCAGGCAGAGGCAGAGGGAGAAGCAGGCTCTCTGCCGATCAAGGAGCCCGATGTGGGACTCAATCCCAGGACGCTGGGATCATGACCTGAGCCGAAGGCAGCTGCTTAACCAACTGAGCCACCCAGGCGTCCCCCAAAATGACTTTTCTGATTCTTAATATTTTTCATTTCATATGTGTTATCCTACCAAAATACTTTATGGTCACTTTACTGTCTCCTGAAATCAATATAGTCTTCTTAGTCTAAAACTAAATCCTCTAGGTCAATCTTGCCTTTCTTACCATTCCTCTGATATTATCAGCTACTCTAGTCCCTAAGTTTAGGAACCTAATAGAATTTCCTGTGGAATTAAAAAAAAATTAAAAAATTCCTGTGGAATTAAAAAAATATATACATATATCCCAAATTTGAATCTCTGGTGAGTAAGCTTGACAAGTTATATTTTTATTTTTTTAAAGATTTTATTTGTTTATTTGTCAGAGAGAGACAAAGAGAGAGGGAGCACACAAGCAGGCAGAGTGGCAGGCAGAGGCAGAGAGAGAAGAAGGCTCCCTGCTGAGCAAGGAGCCCAACGTGGGACTCGATCCCACCTGGGATCATGACCTGAACCAAAGGCATCGGCTTAACTGACTGAGCCACCCAGGCATCCCTACAAGCTATATTTTTAAAAAGACATCTTTCCAGCTATTTCCAAAGCATAAATAGATGTGAGAATCATTGCTTTTATCAAGCTAGAATAGAATTAACATTATATTTTCTTATATCTACATTTACTCCTGATAGTTCTATCTGGAATGTTATTTCCCTATCTCTGCTTATTTGAAGCCTGATTTCACCCAGGTCCTACTAAAATTCGAACTCATTTTTTAAAATTCCCTTTAATATTTCCTAATGAAAATTAGCTAACAACTTTTATCAGATTACCCTTAAAGTATATTTATTTGAATTACTGTCTTATCTTCCCTACTTGATGATTGAGGACAGAGATCATATCTATTTTTACTTGAAACAAAATGCCAAATACAAAATTTCTCAGGTGGTCAAAGATCAATAATCTGCTTCTCTAATGTTGAAAACATCTAAATTATGATGTTTATTTTCAAAATAAACATTTTGAAAGTGTTGCAACTTACTATATAAGATGATACATATGAATAACTAATAAGTTAATGCAGGCACACAATAATCACATAAATAACGGACTTAGGAATCAATGACTGAAAATTCAGATGGACCTATCTAGCCATTTTGAATTACAACATACAATAATGGAATAAGAGCTTTTTTAGACCAAAATGAGAATTTTATAACAAGATATTTTATTATCAACAATATTTAAATTTTTAAAAATGGGTCAACTATCATAAAATGTTTCCAGTTAGGCAGTCCAGCAAATGTCATTTTTCTAGGAATAATCTAGGAAAACATGCATTTTATTGTTTAAAAGGAAATAAATTTAAAAATTATGAGAAACTCAAGAAAAGCAAAAAAAAAAAAAGAAACCCAAACCCACTAACTATCAATGGAATGAGATAAAAAATGAATTAAGCAATAAGGAATATCAAAAGAAATAAATTATTAAAAATATTCAATGGAAATGCTAAAAAAAATACTTATAGTTGAAAAAATCCTTCAGTGAGCTTCTCAGTGGTAGGCTTAGCTGAGGAAACAACCACTGAACCTGAAAACAAGTCTGTAGAAATTATTCAAGTTAAAACTCCCAGAGATAAAAAAGAGTAAGAAAACAGAACAGAACATCTAAAAGATGTGGACTGATATTAATGACTGTCACTTACTTGTAAAATGGCACTTTAAAAGTAAAAAAGAAAGGATAAGGAAAAAGAAATATGGCAAAAGATATATTTGAATAGAGCAACATACAATGATTTTACTAAATTAACTGAACTGTAACCCATGCTATCTTGTTGCCTGGGTCATGTATCCCAGTAGTCTCTATGTTATTAGAGATGCATACAATGAAAAATATATAATGTGGGGAATACTGAGGAAGATAATCACAGACCCTAGGCTAAGTGTATGTAGCAGATAATTATCCTGTCCTTGGAAAAAAGTCCCTGGCGTACTTGTGGAACCTGGTAGAGATAAAACTTGTGACTATGGGACATCAAATATCCACTTGGCCAGAGTTTCCTATCATGAACAAAAATATTTCCTATCATGAACAAATCTTATGCACTGGGCATGAGCATCAGGAATATATAGTAGATGGTACCTCAGGGATCGAATGTGAGTAGACCAGAGATCATATGTAATTTGCACTCTTATGTTATGCACTACTATTGCAATAACAGCTCTCCCTCAGTCCACACTATGGTTGTATTAGAAAGAAGCCCTGCCTTATTAGCATCTGAAGGACAAATAACAAGCATGAGCATGGTTCATGGATGGGTTCACTTGGTTTATAGATATGAACTGAAAATGGATGGCAACTTTCCTATGCTTCACTGAAAGATATTCTATAAATATAAAGTTGAAGGAAAATCCTTCCAGTGGGTCGATTTTTCAGTGAGAGGATTGTTTTTGGATAGAAATAGAGGTAGGCCAAGTTAAGAATATACCTGGACTCATAAATGGTGGTAAATAACCTGGTTGGTTTATTACTGGACTAGAAGGAAAAGAATAAGGCAATTTGAGTCAAAAATTTGGAAAGAGGCATATATATGGATCAATGGGAATTAGCACAAAGTGTAAAGGTCTTAGCAATGCATCTTAATACCCACCACAGGATATCTACAACAGAAGATGCACTAAATAACTGCACAGAAAAAACTTGGTCAGTTAACATCAGTCCTGTTTTGTCTTCAGCAACCATAAGAGGCATCAACAGAGTAGAGCATAGATACAGGATTAATGCATGGGCTCCATGAATGGATGCTAATGTTCCAAGACTGACATATTTATCGCTTTCCTTAAATACCCAGCTACTAGGAATAGAGATCAAAGCTATCAGCCACTTGGTAGTCAGCAGATTTTTCTGGACTTAGGTAATTCATTTTGACCAGCTATGACACATATTTCAGATATGGGTATATCTTTCTTGTCTCTCCTGCCAACAGATATTTAACCAGCATTACTACTCTAGAGCTTATTTAGTGGTGATCCATCAATATAAAATTACGCCTAACATCTCAGTGGACCAAGGAAACTACTTTATAGAAAAGCACATCGGTGATCATATAACCACGAGATCGAATGACTCTATAATGCATGACACCATCCCAAAACTGCTAGGTGTTAGCTTGGAGATGAGAGCTTATAAGGATGAGGCACCATCATATAGAATGTATTACACACTCATAATCAGTGATCATGTTATGGTGTTATGTCCCAAATTAAGTATATACATGACATTGTGAATCAAGGGTAAAAGTAAGAGTAGGATCACACAGCATCACTCTCTGTGAACCACTGAGAGATTGTGCTTTGCATTTCTGACAATACGGGCTCCATCATCTACAGGTCCTGATTCCTAGGGGAGGGAATACCAGAGGATACTACAAGAGTTCCTTTTTTTAATGCTATGGCTTCCACCCAGTCACTTTGGTCTCTTTGTGCCAAGAGATAATCAGGCAAGGAAAGAAGTCATTATCCTTACAGGAGTTATTGGTGGATATCATTAAGATGTATAGGGTGCCATTATAAAATAGAGCAAGGATGAAAACAGGTGGCATCAAGATGACCTACTGGAACATATGTTGGGACTTCTTTGCCCAGTATCATCAGGAAATAGACAAAACACAGCGACCACAACCATACCAAGAGATCAGAACTCTTAGGCATAACATTCTTGTTTACTTCACTAGGTAATCTATTAGCATATTTTAGCAAATAAGAATGAATATAAGAGAAATTGCATAGGAAAACAGGAAGATGAGTATCAGCTATAGTATCAAGAACTGCATCAACAACATAAGTTATAGTTCTTCCCAGTAGTAGCCTCTTGTTTTTACTCAGAACAAGAGACAAACTTGAATTTAGGGGGAGTGTTCTTAGATGAAGCATACTTTTTTTTTAATATTTTATTCATTTATTTGACAGACAGAGATCACAAGTAGGTAGAGAGGTAGGCAGAGACAGAGGGGGAAGCAGGCTCCCCGCTGAACAGAAAGCCTGATGCAGGGCTCGATCCCAGGACCCTGAGATCATGACTTGAGCTGAAGGCAGAGGCTTAACCCACTGAGCCACCCAGGCGCCCCGAAGTGTACTTATTTTTTAAAGCAGTTGGGGTTGACTGGTATACAAAATGATTCCTCAGAATAGAGGAATTCATTTCTCCTACTTCTGGAGGTGTTTTCTGTCAACAGTTTGGAGGTGAATTCCTTCCCATGAATTGAGCTTTCCTTGGCTAAAGTTTGGAGGTGAATTCCTTCCCATGAATTGAGGCTTCCTTGGCTAAAGGAAACTGCCTTGCTCAAGTTTCGGCTCCCTCACTGGTTGCTGTATGGTGTTTGAGAGTGACTCAGTTTGGCTCCGCTCTGCAAGATGCTTCTGCATGCCCTGAGTGATTAACTGAGGCTTCTGTTAGAATGACATCTTGGCTCAGCATATTCCTTTCCCAGTCCTACTTCTGTTTCTCCCTTACAGGCATTCCTGTTGAAAGCATCCTCAAGAAGTTCCCTGCATGTAAATCTCAGTTTCTCTTTTAGGAAGCATGACCTATGGAATATTTTCCAGGAAATGAACATTTTCCTAGGAGTCCTTTACCGTATTCAGTTAGAAACAATAAAAAAGTATTGAAGGTAAATAAATTATAGTTATTAGCAAAATGGATATCACGAATACAAAAATAAACACCATAAAACAAGTGTAACTAGATTATATACATTGATTTCAAGAGATGCCCTAAATACCATATGTTGAACTGCTGTATAAAAGTGCTGAATATATTAGGTATTGGATTAAACAAGCATGGATTAAGCATTTAGTTAACAATCATTTTGCTAATGTTCTTATTGTTTGGAGGATATTATATAATCCATGTTTATTTTCAAAAGTTCTCCCCCAAACTTCTCCTGATGCTTTATTCATTTATCTATAAATATGCCAAGAATGGACAGGGGCTTTTAAAATTCATTGTAGTAGTCCTTAGAGTTCTGGGGAAAGGACAAGTACCAATAAATAATTGTTGATAAAAATGATGATTATGATGATGATGATGATGATGGTCATTTGAATTTTATCTCCCCCCATCTTTTCATACCTCTTTTATGAAAAGAACAGGGGCAACTCTTCAATATCAGGCCAGGATTAAATGAAGGCTTCTCTCTCTTAGACTTCATTACCACAGGAATGTGGCCTGACATTAGAGTACCTCGTAGTTCATTGGAAAAGTCATAAAAACAATTACTATGCCATTAGAAGGAACTTTTGAAGAGGAGATTCAAAGTACCCTTCACAGAATTGCTAAGGCAAGCAAAAACAATATTCCAATTCATATATGTTGCTCCTTTACTGTTTTTAGATCATACCAAATGAAGAAGTCAAGAAAGGCATGTGAAATGAGGCATGTGTTTAATTAGGCAACTATGTCGAGAGCTCTGAAGAGTGAGAAGTTGTTCAAGGTGGAGGTGTACAGTGTATATGTAAGTGCAAATAGGCATATGAGGATGGATTAAAAGTGAAAGGTACTAGATAAGAGGAAGTGTAAATATTCATAAGAGTGGGAGATGATTTGGAGTCCTATTTTAATGTATAGATCATCACTTATTATCTCAGGTGTTGATTGAAACTAACATGCTAAAATATTGCCAGAACTTGTGAGATTCACACATATATCAAAATGCAGGTGTGTTATAATTTATTGATTCACACTAATACTAATAACATCAAGGATTTTATTTCAAAGAAATTATTTGGTCCCTTGCTAAGGTCATGCAGAAAATCACTGATTCTTTAAAGTATCACTTAGTTAACAGGTTCTCGTACAGTTAAACAAACTTTGACTAGCAATACATAAAGTAATAATTTCTACTTCATACCACTTAGGATGATGGTGAGAATTAAATGTGCCTGCACAAAGTTACTGCCTTGGAAATACCTTGGAGGACACACTTTAGGAATGATTTTTCTAGACTAATCTGAATGAGTGCCCAGAATACCCTATATGCAGTTAGTGTGTGTTGTTGAATTTCTTCAGCAGACTGTTGCACTCCACCTCCCAACTCATAAGTCTTTATATATAAAGATAAATGCACACAACTCTTTGTTTCTGATTATGCATATGTTATTCAGTCACCTTCAACATCATAATCTTACTTTATCTTATATGTATGTTGAAAACTTTACATAACAAAGAAAGTACCTCAGTGGACAAGACTGAATATTATAAATAGCCAAAAAAAGAAGTTTGGAGAAGAAAGTGATTTTTGTAAAAAATAATTATATTTTAGGTTTCTTGTGTTTATATTTAATAAAAATAAATAGAATATTTTGATATGCTTAAAATTTGAATATAGGACAATTTCATTTTAGATAAACATGACTGATACTCAGTAGGACACACCGAAATGACCAGTGTCAAAATATTGAAGTGTCCATGTAACTAGCCACCCAGTGTGGCTCAACTTTCTTGACTGCCCTAGCCTCTCTACTGTGACTATCCAGACTTTACCTGTAATAAGTAAGGGATGACTTGTGGCACATAAACTTTAGGGTGTGCTTATATCAAACTAATCATTACATAATTTTATCATGACCTCTGAAGATATATATCATAAGTGTAAATGCATTTTAAAGAGCACCTCATATAAATGAAATGACATTTGGTTAAATTTTGTTGAATCTTGGTAATTGTAATTTTTTGTATTTGGTCATGGTCAGAAGAGAACCAGTCTTTAATGGCCTTTAGTAGGTCAAATTATACTTCTATTTGGGGAAAGACATCTTGAGCACTTGAAATATTTCTTTAATAATTCAAAAAAAAAGTAAGATTAAAAGACCTACAATTACACAACTGGCAGCTGACAAATGGAAGCATTTACAGAGTCCTGGGGCTTTGAACAAATGTGTGACATTTTGCGATGCCTGTTTCTCTCATTTCTGACAACTGCACCAGGAATGCCACTAAAGAGATCAATGAAAAGCTCATAGTTTTTATTCTTCATTTGAATGGGCCCGAAATTCAGGGTCTTGATGAAATTTAAAGATTTTGTTTACCCCTTACCCTTCAGGTTATGCACAGAGACATTTGACATCAAGACTAATTTAGGTTTTGTGAGTCAATCGAACACATCAAAGAGAAACCCTTTGGGAGAACAAGGCAGACCAACCAGTTCCCTCAGCCCAAGCTGTGAAGCAAGATAGAGTGGAAAATAAATGTTCTTGATTAGAACCAAAAAACTCTCCATGGCTTATAAAATTTGGGGACCATTCTTTAATAATAAAAATGCAGAATCACAAATACGAAATCAGGCACAAAACCTTAGAAGAACAACTTCTAAGTGAAAGTCCCTAAAGTTTAAATCACGTAGCTTCCTAGCTAATTCATCTCTAGTTGCTATTATTCTTAATACAAAGTTGCATGGAAAAAAATGAAAAATCTTCTAATTAATATTATTTTCACTGTTCTCTATCTGTCAATTCCACAATTTGTTTAGGTAGGAAGTACACTTTTAAACTAAGTAAATTTCATCATAAAACTAAAAATCCATGATCAAAAATATCCAGTGAGCTCACTGCTTTCAGATTTAATTTTCCAAAATTAAAAGAACTTTGACTGAAGTGCTTGTTTTTTTTGTTTGTTTGTTTGTTTGGTTTTTTATTTATTTATTTGACAGAGAGAGATCACAAGTAGGCAGAGAGGCAGGCAGAGAGAGAGGGGAAGCAGGCTCCCCGTCGAGCAGAGAGCCCAATGCGGGGCTCGATCCCAGGACCCTGAGATCATGACCTGAGCAAAGGCAGAGGCCCAACCCACTGAGCCACCCAGGTGCCCCTACCATATTTTGAAAATTTATAATCATTACCTCTACTTGAATAATATATTTTAATAAGATAATAGTGGTTTTCTACAAAAATAAAGAACCATGTAGCAGCAGAAATACAGATTTAACAAGAGAAAAATAAATACAAAGAAAAATAAATCCCAGGACCCTGAGATCATGACCTGAGCCAAAGGCAGAGTATTAACCCACTGAACCACCCAGGTGTCCCTGAAGTGCTTGTTTTAATCCTTAAATTAACAGCATAACATTTTATTTACACAAAAGGGACAAGCAATGTCTTATGAGCTGCACATTAATTCATAGTTTGGTAAAACAGTACTATTCCTGGAGTGGCATTTTAAAAAACTATGATGTGTCTCCAAAATATTTAATTTTAAAATTTAGTTAAAATGAAATGTTAGGTGATAATTGTAGCACTTTATTTCTTTGTGGCAGTTTATGATTTAAAAATAAATTTCATGTATTCATTTGATTTATTCCTTACCCAAGTTGTCAAGTTGATGTTATCCACAGGAAATGGATAGGGCATGCTGAGAGCTGTACTGCTCAGTGACTTTGTCCTGTATGAAACAGCCTTAAAAGCAAGCTTCTAAGTGATGTCCTCTGAATTAAAATGAGTGGTTCAATGTATGTTATGTAGGAATCAAAGCATTTAAAGGTGTAAAGATACAATGGTGTTCTGGTAAATGTTTAACAATTTGCTCTTGGAAGAAAACACTATGAGGGGGAAAGATCTTTTTCATAACACTATCTAATTTCCCCTGTGCAAATCATCCCATGTTTTTGAATTTCAATGTAGCAAAATTATGTCAACCAGCTCAAAAATTCATAAAAATGCAATAATCAACATCCGTAAGCCAGTGTGAGCTCTTTCTATCACACTATTGGAAAGGTAATTTCCTAACTACTATTTTGAAGTTGATAGACATTAGAGAAGTGGAAATGTGTGCATAATGGATGGGTAAGGCAATCCAGATGGTTGGTTGTGGAAGTTGGGATGTGGCACTGAATTGAGAAAACTTGGGTAATGCGTGTGTGGCAAAAAGTGTTCCTCAACATATTATAGGATAGTACCATCATTAATCAGCAATCAGTTAAAAGGTAACTTGGAGGAGGATTTGCAGTACTATGAGTATCAAGGGCATAGAAATCCTTTTATTAGAAAACTCACTGGGAGCACCTGGATGGCTCAGAGGGTTAAAGCCTCTGCCTTTGGCTCAGGTCATGATCTCAGGGTACTGGGATTGAGCCCTACATGGGGCTCTCTGCTCAGCAGGGAGCCTACTTCCCCCTCTCTCTCTGCCTGCCTCTCTGCCTATTTGTGATCTCTCTGTCAAGTAAATAAATAAAATCTAAAAAAAAAAAAAAAAAGGAAACTCACTGAGTCTTACGTACTAGGCAAGCACTGTGGGATTAGCAGGGCAACAAGTTTAGGAACCATTTGTATACTCATTTTATAGATAAAACTTAGCCGCGAGGATGACAGGATGACATGTAACCTCTGGAATTAACTGATAGAGCTGGGATTCCGACCCAGGAAGTCAAATAGTCTTTAATAAACATTCAAATAACTTTGTAAATGATGTGTTAGGTATTAGGAAGATTTCAACTTTATTCTGTAAAAACAAGAACAGATTGAAAACTATGTATCATGGCTAGAGACAAGGGGCATAGTAGGGTAACAGTTGTTAATCAGTAAGATCTTAATTATGATGATGATAATGATAATAAAAATGTGAAACAAAAAAGGCATCTCCATTTCATTTCATTTCAGCTCATCATCAAATTCCTCTTCCTCCTTTTTTTCATAAAAACATATAAAATTTTAAAAAATCATGGAAACTAAACAAAAATAATTTCTGTAATCTCATAATCTTAATATTTTTGTATATTTCCTTTTTATATTGTAATTTTGTCCAAATGTTTACATATATTAGCACTTTCACACTGCAAAAAAATTTTCCACATGATGATAACGTGTTTTTTTTCCATTATGCTATGTTGTCTTCAATCATACCATATTAGTGACTGCAAAATCTTCCATGAAGAATATACATCATAATCTATTTAACCACTTTCATAATAAAGGTCATTTGGTTTCAACATTTTACTAATACAAATAACTAATGAAGATCTTTATGCATACTTACACCTATATATTACTTTTGAGTTATTGTTTCTCTTGATAATTTACATAGAGAAATATTTCTTCTATGAGAAATTATTACTTCAAATGAATATTTAACCTCACTTGTGTCTACCTCACTAGCAGACAGTGACATGCATATTCAAACAGAGAGGCATAATTTTCACCAAGAAAAGTGGCTATTTAAAAAAAAAATAGCAATAACCGGTAGCAGTGAAGATGCAGTTAAACAAACACCCTCTTTCATTTTTGGTTGGTCTTCAAATTGTAAAAATCTATCAAAATTCAGGAAAACAAAAGTAATTTAGCCAAGTGCTCCAAACAGTTTCTTCATTTGTGGCAAAAGACAGACATGCCCAAATGCATTTTCCATGACATTCTACTTTGGAAATGTCTGCAAAGGACAAAGGATGTGTGCAGAAATGCTTCAAAATATACCTAGAAAGACGATTATTTCAGTATTTTTTGACAAAAGAGCAAATCGGAATATATATTGATACCTAAATTTGAGATTAATTATACTCTATTCTCATGATGAAATTTTAGGCAGCTACTAAAAGCCATACTGTGGAAAGCCCATAAATATTATGGGGACTTTTTTTTTTAAAGATTTTATTTATTCATTTGACAGACAGAGATCACAAGTAGGCAGAGAGGCAGGCAGAGAGAGAGGAGGAAGCAGGCTTCCAGCTGAGCGGAGAGCCGGATGCGGGGCTCGATCCCAGGACCCTGGGATCATGACCTGAGCCTAAGGCAGAGGCTTTAACCCACTGAGCCACCCAGGTGCCCCATTATAGGGACTTTTAAGAACATGTTATTGCTAATTAAAAATTCAGGTGACCAAATACTATGCATAAAACCAATTATAAAACTACTTCCAATATGTTATCCAAATAATGCTACAGCACCGTACAACTGTCACTGTTTACTTCTGGTGATAGGTATTTTGCAATCTTTGCTTTTGAGTTTTCTGTAATTTCCCTACTTCTACCTTGTACATGTATTACTTTTTAATGAGAAAAATTATATATTGATGGATTAGGCTGTTTAATTAAAGAAACAGAATAAGTATTTTCACATCCTTTATAGTTAACCAATTTGTTTTCAAAGGACCACACTGATTCCTGATAGCAATTTTGCCACTTGTGCTTGCTTTAGCTTAAATTCATTGATGTATTGTTACTTAGTCTTTTACTTTTAGTATTCCTGTGCCACTTAGTTTTATATGTGTTTTGTAAATGAAGCATCATTATGGATTTTGTTTTGCATCTTCTCTGGCAGACTCTGTCTTTTAAGAGGGCAATTTAAAGATATTCTTGATTTTTTAGGATTTATTATATCTGGTCCTGCACCATATAGACTTCTTTTAATTTTTTTACTCCCATTCCCCCACCCCTCTATATTTTGCTGTCCAGAATCTGCTTTCATGAATCTGCATGTTTTATCTTTATATTTCTGTACCAAACCAAATGCAGAACACGTTGTAACTTATGAATAAATGAATGATATAAGAATTCAAACACAGAATTGACAATTATGTCACACAACTGAAATTTTCTTAATTTTTTCACATTCACATTAAACCAAGTGAATATAGATATAATTTTAATTATAATTTAAAAGATATAGAAATCAAATGGAGAGCTTTTTCTTGACCATTGTTCTTGTATTTCTCCATACATAGATCACTAAAGTTTTGATCTAAAACTCTATTTCATTTTCTAAAATATTAGTCTTATACCTTTTTAAAATAAGGAAATTGTTAAATTTCTCCATACAATAAATTTTTTTTGATTCGTGATGTATTGACTTGTATCAATAACTCTACTAGATTTAACTCTAAGAGTTCTTTTTCACTACAACTTTCAAATTTAAGAATCACCCTCTTATTTTACTTGGTAGTGGTTTTCAGTATGTTTCTGGTACATTGTAAGTTTTATTTTGCAGGGAAATATGGCACTTAGCTAACATGTTCTTTGAGAACATAAATCTGAAAATGCCTTTGTGTGGTCTTTTCAGGGAAATAGCAGTTTTGGATCCCATGTGACTCCCACATCACTATCTTCTATCTGTTATTGAAGAGGAGGAGAAAACATAAAGCTATGATGAATTTAACTCTTTTGAAATCGTCCCAGTCAAAAGAAATTCTGGGCAAGCTGATGATATATACAACAATATGTTCCCATTCCTCATCCAGTTTCTCATCAAAATAAGCCACAAATTGATGGAAACAAAGAGCGAGAACCGACTTAGAACAGGATATATTTTTACCAGGCAATGCTGATGTGCAAAACATTTCACATTAATTTCTTATGTCTGAAGACCTAATTCCAGAAGCTCCTAAAGGTAGCTTTTCAAGGGTGGTTAGTTCTATAAACACTTTGCTTAAGGTGCTGGCTAAATGCAGATAAAACATTACATACATTATCATCAGGCTTTGCAGATACAGTAGAAATTTCTGCCATTAGATATTATCTTCCCTTGGAAAATGAATTTGAGTGTTTTGTTCACAATGACACATAACAATAAGGGCTATTATGTAGTGAGTCTTTCTCTGTGTGTGTACATATAAAACTGTTACTTGATATGTGTGTCAAATGACCCCCACATTAATCCACTTTAATTCATTAAGTACATGCTATCAGAATTGGTACACTTCACATTCCCCTTGATTTCCTATGGATATGTATGGGGTAAGAGAAGTGACATTTCACTCATTGTTTTCCAACTTATGATTTCTTCTTTAATGTATGAATTGGTTAATCTTGATTCTGTATGTATAATACATTGCTTTGCATTTACATGTAAAACCTAGGCAACTAGGAGGAGCTACAGCTCCATGATAAATTTTAATCTGTACTTGAAGAACTTCAATATTAGAAGAGTTTAGAAAAATCTATGACACATATATAATTTAAGGTACCAGAATTAATTTTACCTTCTCTAGATCTTACCAATTATATATTCTATTCATAACAAAAATTCTGTCATTATTCTTGATGATTAACATCTTGTAATTAAAAACATTTTGCTATGCTTTCTAGATCTGCCCTTATTTCTGCCACATTGATCCAATGCAATCATATCGAATTAATTTTTGTTTGAGTAGTTCACTATAAATACAATGAAAACCCATTATTTCATTTTGAAAAGTTAGATTGGATACATAAATTTCATTATTCATTAAATAATTAGCAACCCCACATATATTTCTTTTGTAAACCCAATCAGTTATATAATTATTTTTTAATTTTAATTTCAGTATGACAAAAATTACCAAAGCTTACTTAGTCTTTTTAAATTTTGTGCACTGTGGCTATAGTACATTATACCATTTAAAGCAGTGTACATTTATAGTAAAAATTTACAGTGCAAATAAACTTCTCATTTAAAAATTACTATCATTAAGACACTAAATTTTATTTTTTTCGTTTTTAAAAAGATTTTCTTTTTTATTTCCTTGAGAGAGAGATAGAGAGAGGACGGGCATGAGTAAGGGGAGGGGCAAAGGGAGAGGGAGAAGCAGATTCCCCACTAAGCAGGGAGCCAGATGTGGGACTCCATCCCAGGACCCTGAGATCATGACCTGAGCCAAAGGCAGATACTTCACCAAGTGAGCCACCCAGGTATCCCAAGGCACTAATTTTTCTTTTAGAGAATTTATGTACCATATTTTAGGATTTTAGACTATTTGACTAGGTTTTTTTTTTTTGTACTCACATATACATACAAACATATGCTCACATATCAAGATCATTCTAAATAGTGTATTTTACATTTACTTGCATGATGAGTAACATTACAGAGTTGTAATTATGAATATAAATATGATATCAGGTAGACTTGACTCAGAATCCTGCCTCTGCTCCTCACTAGTATATATGACCGTAATTTTGCCTGATCTTATCTATAAATCTATCATAATATTTACTACACATACTGTTGCTATAAGATTAATTAGCAACATGCTAAATAATAGTCATGCTTATTGTTATTATTGTAGGATACTAGCAAACATTATGTAGGAATTGGGTAATAAAAGATTGCTGGTTTCCATCTTAGAGTATATGCAATAAAATAACCCTTCACAAACTGAAATAATAAAAATGTAATTTGCAGTCTTTGATTTCAGAGTGTTTTGCAGTTCTAAGTGAGGATGTTATGAAAATAAATAATAGAAGATGTGCTTTGGGAATTTCCCCTTCTCTACATTGAATTAGCAGGTTGGTTCAAAGGGGAGGACTACTTGATGGAAGGAAGTCATTTTGGATTCCTTCACATCCAAAATATTTTCAATTTCCAAGGGAAAATGCAAGAGACTTCCCAACTAATGTATAACCCTCAACTTTGTGATTCATTTGTTGTGATTAGATAGGATCTTCTTGTCTTTTGAGAACTGACAGCAAGTCCATAGGATATAGAATCATAAAACAGCTGATATTAAATATTTTCATGTAAGGAAAAAAAATCTAGTTGGTAGCAACTGTGAGATAATTGCTTAAACTATTTGGTTTTCATAATTGACACTCACATGTGTCTTTAAATCAGGTTTTTCAGTAGAATATAAAAATGTGCTGTCCAATACTGCAATAGATACATGTTGCTATTTAAATTTGATTAAGGGTATATTAGATTTAAAAGTCAATTCTTCAGTCACATGAAGCACATTTCAACAGCTCAATAGCTATTCATACCTAGTAACTACTGTCATGGACAATACAGAATAGACCATCTCCATCATCTCGGGATGTTCTATTGGACAGCACTGATATAAATCAGTATTTTTCAACTTAAAAAAAGCCCTGGAGAGTTTTTTCTTCCCCCCAATCACCCACACTGTGAAATTTTAATGCCAGGGATATATGTTTTATATAACTACGCCTTACACATAAAGGAGAAAGATCCTCCATCTTCACTAAAAATGCATAATGAAGACTTATGGAAAGAGAAAAAAAAATCATGGCTAATGTCATGAAGGGCAGAAAAGAACTTTGCCATGTTTTGTTCACATTTACAAATTTTATGAAACACTTACTTAATTTCATCCTCCTGAACATGCAAACAATTATAATTAAAATGAATATGTCGAGGTGAAATAAACTTTAAAGATAATCTCCATTATTCTATTGTTCTGTTAAGTCAAGTCAAATTACTTACATGAAAACTTTTAAAATTTCTTTTTGTGCTAAATGTAAAATAATAGTAATAGTAGCTATTAGGCTATCCATCTTCCTACCATACTTCTTGTGTGTATCTTTCAGTAAGCAGAAATTGTGGTAGATACTGAGAAGCAGAAGGAAATAATACAGTTACTGCTCATCAGATCAAACAAACTAGTAGAAGGCA
The DNA here is from genome assembly GCA_003697995.1 of Taxidea taxus jeffersonii. NCBI lineage: Eukaryota > Metazoa > Chordata > Mammalia > Carnivora > Mustelidae > Taxidea > Taxidea taxus. Next base: position 39,303 of record ML103404.1, read on the forward strand.
AAGATAAGACCAGTACCTAGATCTTTCATTCTTTATACTAAATAATGTTTTAATGAAATGATATGCTAGTTTCAGCTGACACCCACTCACATGAGCCAACTGTAAAATTTTTCAGTTTAGTGAACCAGTTGACATTACATTGTTGGTAGCTTGAAATCAGCCATGGTGGTCATATGTACATCTCAGAAGTCAGAAAAAAAAAAAAACATACAAAGTAAAAAAACTATGAATTGGAAGTTTGATTTTTCCCTCAGAGAGCTAGGTGTTAAACATCTACCAACATATCACTGTCAAACACTTTCTTAAAATGACCAAGATTAACCTCCTAAATCCAATTATAATAATTCCAAAGCTCTCAGTTAAACCTCTAGAAATTAAGGGACTGGCTAGAATGGCAAAAACAAATCCACACTTTCTCCATAAACCTCAGGAATGGATGAGCCAACTTTCAGTAAGTCAGTGTTTAACAATATTTCATACCAAGCATCATCAAAATTTGCAACTATTACTCTCTATCAGTAGAACTAACATACAGTGCATTAATGCTAATAGTGTTTGTTTTACAATTAACACTGAACCAATCTTCATGAAGATAAACAAATTTGTGAGGAGCACATTATTTACCTAAGTGCTGGTACAAATTTTCCTGTTCTGGGACAGTAAAATGTCAAGGAAAATAAACAGAAGAGGTTGATCAGCATGTCATTCTTTTCTTTCCTTTTTTTTTTTTTAAACTAAACTGAAGAAGAAGGTCATTCCTGATTATTCTGGTGCCTCTTGGTCTCCACATATCAAGAGAACACCATAGATAAGGATATAGTGGTTTTGCATATATTATGATGATTATTTCTAAGTTTTTTCCCAAAATAGTATCTTAGTAATCCAGCACTATGAGCAATGATTAAGGGTAAATGTACCATGTAAACAATGTACTTTAAAGTTTTAACATTTTTGTTGTTGCTGTTAAGTGACATCATAGATTCCATGCTTGATACCCAATAATGAGTCATTTTTCAAAATATTTTCCAAATGACATCAACTAGGAGAGATAATTCCCAGAAAAAGTCTTGTGGTGATACCAGGTTTTAAGCCATTTCTGAGCAAGTAAATCTGTTTCCTATCCATGACAACCATCTTTCCTCCAAATTTAAGCTTTTCTGTGGACCCTTCTTTACCTTATTAACTCTAACTGAAACCTCTAAGTTTGCTTGGCTTTCTCCTGATGACATCAAGTTTTTTGGGACTCTCTCCAAAGGTGTACTGTTCTTTCTTTCAGACAGACTCAAATAAATGGTAGAAAATGGCTAGTAGAGCTCCTGTCCCAAGCTTTAAGACCTTTATTCTAACATTATAATTTACTATTATTTTCCTTTAGAAATTAATGCATGCAGATTAACACTTTCTCCCAACTTTCTTGCATGGTTCTTTCAACATCCAGTATTTGGAATGACTTTTACAACAGTTTCTGCCTCTTTCAGCTCAAATAATTTTTCAATTACTCCTTTTACAGCTATCTATTACCAGCTCTACACAGATGCACACCTTACGGGACTCAGCATTTTAAGTTGTTCTCTATAAAACACCTAATCAGTTGTTTAAAAAAAAAAAAAAGATTTTTATTTATTCTCAGGAGCCATGATATCATGACCTGAGCCAAAACTAAGATTTGGAAACAACTGTCTCAGCCATCCAGGCAACCCAAAACACTTAATCACTTCTTTATAATTAAAAACATTCCTGTGTCTTTGTTCATCTCCCTTTGTATCCTAAATACATCACATTTCTCCAATTCTAAGATGTACATATTGGTCTTAGAATCTTTTTCTCATTTAATTGTGTATAAAATCATGGTGAGTATTATCACTGATAGCACCTTAAATCTGATGAAACATAGTTGGCCTTATTGAAGCTTCTTAACAACAGATCCAATCTCTCATTTCTTCCCACTCCTAATCCTTTCCTTTCTCACTCCTTTCTCTTCCAATGCCTTCAAGAATAGATTGACTCCACATTCTTTTTATACAGGTAAGTCACATATTCATCTCTCATCTTTTCTTCTTCTAAGCCTCACACCCTCATTCTTATGACTTACCTGAAATCCCCACATGATTTTATTACTTTCAAACTTAAAACAAAACTTGCCTCCATCACTTCTTCCTTATCAACATCCCACTTTCCCCCAACCCCCAAAAAGCAAACAGCCCTCCATTTCTCTAAATTTCCTTCTTTGTGCAAGTTATCTGAAATTTGCTGAGTATAATTTACTGTAAATAACTGAAATTTATAGTTTTTTTGCTCAAAACTGTACAGGTAATTTCATTTCTAATCCTTTTATAAGTCTGATCCACTAGGTAGTTAGCCAATCCTTTCCATTTCTCCGCAACTTAATCTATGCTTCACAGAATTTTTAAATAGATCATCTTACAAAGGCAATTCCTGACTTGCTATTCTTTTGCTTTGAGACTTTTTTTTAAAGATTTTATTTATTTATTTGACAGGCAGAGATCACAAGTAGGCAGAGAGGCAGGCAGAAAGAGAGGGAGAAGCAGACTCCTTGCTGAGCAGAGAGCCTGATGCGGAGCTCAATCCCAGGACCCTGGGATCATGCCCCGAGCCGAAGGTAGAGGCTCTAACCCACTGAGCCACCCAGGCGCCCTGCTATGAGACTTTCAATGGCTACCTGTTAACAAAAGTTAAAGTACAGATTTCACATTTCTTATTTTTGACTAGTACTGAAGAATTAAATCAAAACTTGCCCAACAATGAGCTTTCTGGAAGAAGAGAAAAAAGGGGGGGCATTATCTCAAGCCTTTTATTAAAACACTACAATGTGAAAGAACAGTTCTAAGATGTGTGTCTTGCAGGAAGATTAAAGATTGATGAAAATTATTCAAAGTTCAATTTGCTCCTAGAATTGAGCACTATTCACATTCTCAGAAGGTAGGGAGAATGAGGATGTTACAGAACAGGATGCAGAGGCAGTGATTCCAGGCTATAGTTTAGTAGGTGTTGGTTAAACAATTAGAGTTGAGAAACAGAGATGGGAAGAACAATTTGGGGCCAGGCTTTTGGAAAAAGTTAGTCTTTATAGGACTTTTACATTTTAAATTTCTAGCTGCTATGTAAAAGATGATGTAAGTGTTATCCTCAATAGAAATACGGAGACATTTCTTAGTTTTACTACCAGCTACCTATTTATCAAAGCAATAGTTAACCAATATTTCAGTGGTAAGAACTTTTGAAATCTAAATTGAGATGTCACTGTTGATTTTAACATTATATTGGTTATATTAACTTAATAACTTAATGTTAATTAAAGTTAAGTTAATAACTTAATGTGGTAATGCAGCACGTTTGAGGGAAGTATTAGATTTTCCTATATGCAACTAATGTGAATTAGTATTACAGTTTTCTATGACTTTATTTAAAAAGTAAAATATAATCAAATATTAATACCAATCAAAATTAATTTATTCTGGGAAACAGTATGGTGTTTCCTCAAAAGATTAAAAATAGAATTCTTGGTATATATCCAAAAGAAACAAAAATATTACATTGAAGAGATATCTACATTCCATGTTCAGAGCAGCATTATCTATAAAAGCCAAGACATGGCAATAACCTAAGTGTCCATCAATGAATGAATGGATAAAGCAGTTTTGGGATAGATATAAACTATATATTCATAATTATAGAGTAATATTTATATAATAGTTAGATATTATATGTATCTATATAAAATGAGATATTATTCAGCCATAAAAAGGTAGGAAATCCTGCCATCTGTGACAACATGGATGAACCTGAAGAATATTATTCTAAGTGAAGTAGTCAGACAAAGACAAATACAGTATGATCTGTCGCTTACATGCCGTATCTAATAAAACAACCAACCAACCAATCAAACAAACAAAAATTCACAGAAGAAGAAATCAAGAGTTCTGCTTACAAGGCGGGGGAGGGGAGTAAGGGGTGGAGGAATTGGATGACAGTGGTTAAAGTGCACAAACTTTCAGTTACAAGTAAGTACTGAGGATGTAATGTACAACATGATGACTATAGTTAACACTGCTGTATAGTATGTTTGAAAATAGTTAAAGGAGTGAATTCTAAGGGTTCTCATCACAGAGAAAATATATCTTCCTTCCTTCCTTCCCTCTTTCCTTCTTTCTTTCCTTCCTTTCTTTCTTTCCTTTCTCTCTCCCCCCCTTCCCTCTTTCTTTCTCTTTCTTTACTTCTTTCTTCCTCTTTCTTTCTTTCTTTCTTTCTTTCTTTCTTTCTTTCTTTCTTTCT